>JAMPIV010012241.1:0-277500 GCA_024509875.1 Oreohelix idahoensis | reverse complement strand
TAGACAATCTTTGAAGACCGAGGGCAAGAATAGAACCAGGCCTGGAGGAAGACAGCCGATAGGATAGTCTGGCGCTCTCTCTCTTCCAAACCTCTACACCTCCCGGTAGAAGGGGAACGACTAAGTAAGTAAAGATATGTAAATAGAGCTTGTCTGCAACATATTGTCATTGCTCTGCATTGTCTAGTGCCTTACGTTTACAGATAACGAAGGACCCTCAACTCTATTTTTTCTAAGACTTTCCGAGTTTCTAACATTTAGTGGCTGGCTCCACCAACATGTGAGCGTAATGGTAAACTAATAAACACTTGGTAAAATTTTTTTTTTTTAAGTTGGCAGTTATATCTTCTCTCTCAGGCTGAATAATACGACATATATCAGTTTTTTAATACCACTAAAAACCTAAAAACAAAAACTATGTGCTCAATAAAAAGTCTCACCATGACCGGTCCTGTAATCACGTGAGTGCAACCGTTGCACCGGTCGCCAAACCTGGACCAATAGTCCCGCCGACAGTAAAGGTTGCCATTATTCTGAAAGTACCAGTTGTTCAGGCGCCGCCCACAAGAGGAACACCTGAAATATTAACAGAAATAATAACTCTATCAGAGCACAATCATTAACAATCTTGTACTATACAACAAAATCGTTTCTTAATCTTTGAAGTAGCCCTGCGGTTTGCCAGCTTCAGCGGTCTGCATCCAAAGTAGGAATGAATTTCTCTGAACTAGAGAAACACCTTAAACAATAATACTATAGTCCGTTCGGAAATTCGTCAATTTTCTCCAAAACTGTTTGTTGTATGGACATGAATTTTTGCATGCAGTCTTAGATTTTCCATGCAGTTATTAATATATTTTTTGCCCTTACAAAACTCATGTCATGTTCGAATTTTCTTCTTTACGTTATATAAAAAAACTCTTACTGTTGTCTGGGTTAATTTTTAGTAGTTTTACAGGAAAGTTGCAAGACCCGTTCAAAAATATTTTTTTTTTTTGTTTGAATTAGTTACTCGCGACTGTGTACAATAGGTGCGCACTCGTGCTAACATGTAGTCACTACACTAATTCAAACAAAAAACAAAAAAATATTTTTGAACGGATCTTGTAACTTTCCTGTAAAACTAAGAAAAATTAACCCAGACAACGGTAAGAGTTTTTTATATAACGTAAAGAAGAAAATTCGAACATGACATGAGTTTTGTAAGGGAAAAAAATATATTAATAACTGCATGGAAAATCTAAGACTGCATGCAAAAATTCATGTCCATACAACAAACAGTTTTGGAGAAAATTGACACTTTCTGTGGGCACGAATTTCCGAACGGACTATAGTTATTACATCACAACTAATAACAAAAAAATAGTTACATTGTGCAAACAAAGGCTACGGAAAGTCGCAATGCTTAATTCCATCGAACAATTGTAAACTTTAGTTTGTACTTTGTACTTGTGCCATTAAGTATTAAAGGTAGGTATTGTTTCCGTTCTTGTACGAGGTGCATTGCTCTGGCCAGCGTTAAGTTTTGTTTCTTTACCTACTTTGTCGTCCGTCTTGTTCATTGGCGTTCTCCTGCCCTGAAAAAGGTAAAGGTAAAGGATCCCGTTACACGCCCATTGAGGTATATTGGGAATATGGTGTTAGGCCCATATTTTCTTGACCATCGGCACACTAGGGGTGATGTGGCCAGCATCACGCCGGTCGCCTTAACCTTCCCAGAAGTTGCTCTGGTACCCAATTGGGGCTGGGTCGACCCAGGAGCCGTTTGCGGCCTAAAATAAAATCCCACATCATCTGGGGATCGAACCATAGACCACTGAGCTAGGAAGCCAGTGCACTAACCACTATGCTTATCTTATTCTGACGAAGACTAATGCTGGAAACTGTTAATCTGCAATTTAAGGAGGCACCCGAACCATTTTTGTTTCTGTTTCTCGAAGCAGATTATGCGTCGTGTTGCTAGCTCAGCTAACTTCCAGATGCCTAAATTTCAATCTACGCCTTTTTGGTGACATTTACTGCTTCTCTTGAACATTTCATCTTACTGTCGTGAAACATTCTAAATCCACATATCTAAATTAAAAAGTAAATGTAAAGCCTAACGAATTAATTCAATAAAAGGAAAGAAGAATGGTAAAAGACCAGTGCTTTTCCCAATAGCGTTAGAACGCCATAATGACTGAACCCGAAATCCCCCTTTTTCTACTTCGTCTGCAAAATTGTAACGCTTTCTCGTTTGATAGTAAAGCCTACAGCAGCATACACGCGTTTCTAAAAATAAAACTGGTACTGTGTTTCTTAGAAAACCTTGAGATACGCACACTGCTTAATGACCTAGATAAAATACTAGCATTAATGTCATTATATACACTGCGTAATGAAAAGACAGGCGGACTTAGAGAGAGAGAGAGAGAGAGAGAGAGAGAGGGGGGGCTGAACGGAGGAACGCATGCAATACTACCACCGTCTCGCGAAATAAAATTAATGCCACCCCACGCGAAAGGCATGAAGCACTAACTTTTTCAAATAAACAGTGACAAAAAAACACTACCAATACGAGGTTAGGTTTTAAAAAACATGGTTAATGCTTATTAGGAAACATGACACAATACTGTTTTACGTCTGAAATCCTGACATTAGCCTGACAGTACAGAAGACACCCCATCGTATCGAAGTGAACGGGTGGTAGAAGAAAATACATATTTTGAACGAAGCCACTTGGCCCCATTAAATTTATATATTTGGGTGCCTTAGGACTTGCTGACAAAGAATATGTTATGTGTTACGCAAATAGTCTAATAATTAACAAATTATAGCCAAAATAAAATAGTGAGGTTGTCTGACAGCACCAGACCATATTTGCTCAGTGGCATGTTTTAAAACCACTCTTTTACGGGAAATAGGCCAACAAGTTAAATCCGATTTGATTGGCTAGAAGAATATGTAAGCCTAAACATGATTAGTCGAATGCAAATACTATTTTTGGTTGTTATGGGAAACGGTAGGAAGGGTACTTTTTTTCAAATGCTTTTGTAAACATGGTCTTATTGGCTAGACCATGTGATATAGTCCATTAGGAGCGTCTGTTCAGTGCCACTTTGTGAAATTAAACTGTGTAGAAGCAAGTGCAACTCCGCCAATGCCGGTCCCAAGCCCGGATGAAAAAGGAGGAGGGCGGCCTGCATGGAGGCCGTAAGGAGGCAGCCCCTCCACCATGCAAAGGCACAACAGGCCAATCACCTGTTTGCTTTAAACCACGATTACGAGTAACACAAGAGAGAAAACCGGACTGATTCTAAAGGCGACGAACTGGAACGGACTACGGACTACGACTTATGGAACATGGAACACAAGAAGTATAAATGGGAAGGAAGAGGAGCTGGTGGAAGAGATGAGGAAAGCAAAACTAGAAATCCTGGCTATAACGGAAACATAGAAAAAAGGACAAGGAGTCATGGATCTCAATGGCAACACGCTGCTCTACAGTGGTGTACCCATATCCGAAAGAGCTAAAGGGGGTGTGGGTTGCATTGTGGCCCAAAATCAAAAAGATAGTATCAAGGGGTGGAACTTTGTCTCAGAGCGCATTATGGTTGTGAAACTAAAAGAAGGAGAAACCATAGTCAACCTGGTCATAGTGTATGGGCCAAATGAGGATGAGAGAGCAGCGGTCAAGGAGGAATTCTTCGAGATGCTTCAAAGGACAGTGGATGACTGCCTAGATGAAGTTATCATGCTCGGAGATTTTAATGCCAGAGTTGGAAATGACCATGCTAGATGGGGTGGAGTTATCGGAAGATATGGAGAAGACACTCTCAATGACAATGGAAAGCGACTCCTTAGATTCTGCAGTGAGCAGAATCTGATCATTACAAACACAAAGTTCCCCCATAAGCGCATACATGCATACACTAGATGTGAACCACCAAAGAATGAGAAGTCAGTGATTGACTATGCCATTGTTCGAAGAAGCTCATTCAAATATGTCTGAGATGCAAGAGTCTGGAGGGGGCCAGAGATTGGAAGTGATCAGTACCTGCTAACAATCAAACGAACAACTGAAAGAGTTGCTCAGCCTAGGAACTGCTCAACATCACGCAAGAAACCAAGTAAACGAGCAGGAGAAATGAGCATTAGGACCTACAAGCTGAGAGAGCCAGAAATTAAGACCAGATATCAGGGGCTTATTGCTGCAGCGGTAAACAACACAGAAGAACAACCTGATGACTTGGAAACCCTCTGGATTAAATTCAAGGATATCATAAAGACAGCTGCTGCAGAAGCATGTGGTGAAGTCCGACTTGGGAACCAGAGAAAGAGGACACCTTGGTGGACAGAGGAAGTCAAAGAGAAAATAAGAGAGAAGAAAATGGCATGGAAACAATACTTAGGAGCTAAAAACACAACAGGACAAATGGAAAAATATAGAGAATATGTGACACTCAGAACAGCAGCAAAACAGAAGTCCTGGGAAGAATTTGGAGAAAAGCTAGAAAAAGATGCACAAGAAAACCAGAAATTGTTCTATAAGACCCTAAAGAACACGAGGAAGGAAAACAATGCCTTCTCAAATTTATAAAGGACAAGCAAGGCAAATTGCTTACTGCCCCGAAGGAAGTAATGGAAAGATGGAAAGAATATTTCTCAGAACTCCTTGATGGTGAGCAAGGTCAAACATCAGAAATGATAACCACTAGCACAGAAGAGGAAACCAATGGTGATGAAGATGACATAAAGATGGAAGAACTGAAGGCAGCACTGGAGAAAATCAAGATGGGCAAAGCAGCAGGGCATGATGGTATAACACCAGAAATGGTTAAGTACATGGGAGCATCAGGCGACCTGTTACTCTTAAGGGTCCTACAGGCAGCATGGTGCAACAAGACCATACCAAAGGATTGGGAGATCGCCATAATAACACCAATTTTCAAAAAGGGTGACAATCGACAATGTGGAAACCATAGAGGCATATCCCTTCTCAGTGTCCCTGGAAAAATCTACTCTAGAATCCTAGAGCAGAGACTCCGACGCCTAGCTGAGCCACAATTGGATGAGGTCCAGTGCGGATTCCGAGCAAACCGAAGTACTCAAGACCTAATCTTCACACTCAGACAGCTGAGTGAAAAGGCCTTTGAGTATAAGAGTGAGATCCATCTTTGTTTCATAGATCTGGAAAAGGCGTTTGACAGGGTCCCTTGGAGCAAACTTTTGGGACTGTTTGGCAAGGAAGAATATTCCAGCACCTCTGATTCATGCTATACAGAGCTTCTACAAGTCTTGCAGAAATTATGTGAGGACAGCAAACCATAAGTCAGAAGAGTTCAGGACCACCACTGGTGTAAGACAAGGTGATAGGATATCACCTTACCTCTTCATACTCCTTATGGACGATGTCATCAAGGCATGTAAGGAGAGAACAAGAAAGTATTCAGTGGGGTACTGGAAGATGAGACAGGTCTATATTTCAGAGCTGGCATTTGCTGATGATGTTGCCCTGATTGCTAAATCAGAGGCACATCTCCAATCCAACCTGCAAGTATGGAAGGAAGAGCTGGAGAAGAGAGGGATGGTCATAAGCAGCTCTAAAACAAAATCCATGGTGATATCACGAGAAGAAAGAAGAGATCAGATTAAGCTGGGAGAACAGGTCCTGGAGCAGGTCGACCACTTTAAATACCTCGGAGCTATTATAGACCAAAAGGGAGGCATCAAAGAAGAGTTGGCCACTCGAAAAGCAGCGGCTGGGAGACTTTTTCAGGCCATAAATCGAGGATTCCTCAGCAAGAAAGAGGTTGGTAAGAAAACGAAGATGGCTGTATACCGCTCCACCTATGTCCCAGTCTTGACATATGGATGCGAGTCATGGGCAATGACTACAACCCATAAAAGCCAGATCCAAACCTCAGAAATGAGATATCTGAGGAAGGTGGTTGAAGTAACAAGAAGAGACATGGTACGCAACCAGACGATACGTCAAGGCCTAAAATGCCACCCCCTACAGACCCAAGTAGAACAGTCCCAACTAAGATGGTTTGGCCATGTCTGCAGAATGGGAGAAGATCGGCTACCACGACAAGCATGGGAAACAAAGAGCCAAGGATCCAGACCCCGAGGACGACCCAGAGTCCGCTGGGAGGACAACATTAGACAATCTTTGAAGGACCGAGGACTAGAATGGAACCAGGCCAGGAGGAAGACAGCCGATAGAATAGTCTGGCGCTCTCTCTTCCAAACCTCTACACCTCACGGTAGAAGGGGAACGACTAAGTAAGTAAGAAGCAAGTGCGTTGAGAAGCAGTTCATATTTTTCAAATGAAAGCCTGGGATAGAGGCAGATCGGAATTGTGCCATAACTCATCGCCAGTCAACGTATTTGTTTAATATTTCCATGAATTGTGGTAAGCTAGAAATATTTGATATCTTTTAGATGAAAAATTGAATGTGAATTGATAAATTTATGTATGTATGTGTGTGGTTCAGTAGCAAACATGAAGAAAAGCATAGATATTGCTCCCCCGTGAACAAAACTTGTCGGAGAGGAGTATAACTGCATGGGATTGCCAAATAGTACTATGACACCTATCTTATTGAATAGAAGGAAATAATGCTGGGATTGCAGAGGCGTTGTAACCATTAAGGAGAGGAATACTGGTGAATGTGTTACATGAGAAGCTAACAGTTGGCCTACAGCGCTGAACTCAGTGTTTGTTATGTATTGTGCTTCAGTGTGGAAATAGATTATAAATTAGTTCTGAAGTAGGAGGTACAACCTTCTTGTTTCAGGGACCGTGGTACTAACGTATTAAAGCAGCACCTGGTCTGAGTTTTGCTGAATCCAGAGGCTGGTAGCAGACTCCTTGGTCAATATATCGACCTGTGTTGTGTCTCAAGAACACGGTGAAGCAAGCGAGCAGTGGAGACTGTTTCCTGCCGCCCACACAGAAGTTAAGCTTTCGTGGCCAGAGCAGCTCAATCTTGTGTATACCCCCCTCTAAAAGTGACTTTACCTTAAATCTAGAGGGACATTTATTTGTTTCAAATAAAAAGAAACTGTGAACCTTTCCAATATTAGTTCCACCAGAAACAGACACTTGAAGTCATGATGACAAACAACAACTTAGCTTGAAAAGCCAGTATTACCTCATAGTCCTACATCACAACTTACACACATATTGCAATAATAATATATGTCAATACAAAGATCCTATCTATAAATTGTGTACATACAACTTGTGATTACATTTGAGTGTGATTCCTGGTTCACTTTGTAGTTGAATCAGGATATCTAGTATTGAAAGGAATTAATACATATTTTTTCCAGTTACACTTGACTTATTAAGATAGTCTTATAGAGTGTTTTATGTGTGTGAGTGTCACAGTGTTGTAAAGTATTGTGAATTAAATTAAATTGTTTATCTGTCTGTTGGTTGTTGTGAACATACACTTCATCATTATCATAACCCTAGACATTCAACGTAGTCATCACAATATTCCAGAATAGGTCTGACTGAGGTCTAAATGTGGTAGCAAGTAAGGTCATCTGTAATACACCACACTTATTAGATACAGATACCTTCACAGCTGATCTCAGTCAGTACACTAAGTCCCCTATAAATATTTATATCATCCCACTTTACCACACTTACATGTGATCTTCTTTCTTGTGTTGGCGATAGTGACTATTTGGCGAGGGCAGCGTAGAGTTGGTTTGGATATACTATTTATACCTGGCGCTTTCCTTTCACGGATATTTATACACACGTGCAAAATAACCCGCCCCCCCCCAAAAAAAAAATGCTGGCAATGAACTAACTATGGTGTGCTCCTTCTGCTGCATGTCCTGATGTGGTCATTTCGTTCTTTCGAATCCATTTCAACTTTACTGGATCCATGTGGTCTAACATCATGCTTTATGGTCAATGCGCCATGGAAAAAAACTAAAAGACACCCGTTTTTTTTAAAACGTGTTCAATTTAGCTTTCGCGGGGCATGCTCCGAATTTTCCCGAAAATGAACTGCAAAAAGATTGCAGGGCATGCGCATTCTTTGAGTGGGCGCTCAATTTAGTTTTGACAGTGCAATTCGCACCATGTCCATATTTTCCAAAAAAGCTGATGGGATTGTTTTACCGTTGGTTACAAATGTTTAGAAAACTCTTTCTATGGCGATACTTATATATAATTAAATGCGAAAAGTCACATTAGGTCTGCGTAGCTCTGTTTAAGATGATCCAAATAACTAGAGAAAAAGCCTGAATCTAAGTATGACACCGGCTGATGGTTTATTGTACTGATCTGTACTGGAAACAATAAATAAGGATTTCACAATGACAGTGTGGATTGAGGGTGGCGTGTAAAAAATTTTACGGGATGAACAATGATAAGAAAAATACAGCAATGACAGGCACCGGGAAGGGGGGGGGGGAGAGAAGGAAAGAGAGAGAGAATGTCTGTGCGCGTGCATTCTAGAGCGTGCATGTATCGTAAGACTGAACACAAACCTTCATCGTTAGACGTGACAACAAAAACATGGCCAGCTTGGGTCAGATTCCAGACCAGCGGCGTTTAATTTTGCAGGTAACATTTTAATTTATAGCACGCAGCTCCAGAAGTGTTTGGTGCATCTCATAAATCTTTGTCAGAATCTGCACACAGTGATGACAATCTCTCCACCTCCTCACTCCTACTTTGTCAGTCTGTCTGACTGCTCACGTATCTATCCATCCGTCCCTCCTATCCACCCATCCATCCAACTACCCAACCATCCATTACCTCTCCACCTTTTAAAACATGCTAATTAATGGATAAAATATTCTGCTCAACCCCTATTGGGTTTGAATTACAGGGTTTTGTGTGAATAACTACTGTCAGCAGGTGTGCCTTACTGGCCTGTCACATGTGTTATGTATTTCAAATACAGATGCAGTATTTATATCAATACTAACTTCAGATAATACCAATAAGAACTATGGTATGATAGAAAAGTCACTGCCTATTTTTAAAAGTTTATATCCTCACTTCTGTCCATTCGATATACATGAAACAAATGGCTAAACAAGGAGTAACAACTGTCATCCGATGAATTCATTTTACTGCTTTATTTTTTTTGTTTCCAGAACCAAAATAAAATAGAATAAATTCTAAAATGGCCAATAACCTAACCTTACGAGAGACAGCGAAAATTGCTGCCCCCTCTAAGAAATCATGTACCGAGCAAACACGATCTCACGATAAGGTTTAATGACATGAAACAGAGGAAGCGAGAGAGAGAGAGAGAGAGAGAGAGAGAGAGAGAGAGAGAGAGAGAGAGAGAGAGAGAGAGAGAGAGAGGAGATTCAGGCAGACAGACACAGACAGAGAGAGAGACAGACAGACTAAAACAGACAGAGAGAAGGACACGCATCAAAGTACCAGGACAATTATATGTGCACATACATTATAGTGTACATAACAGACACAAACCTGCATAGTGATGTACTATTTTAATTTCTCAAGCTGTACACCTCATACTCTCGCTTCTCCAACTTACTAGAAACTATCTATTTTCCCTCCCTCCGTCAATACCCCCCCCCCCCCTCCAAATGCATGCCTACAGGTGTTCTTATTTTTCTTCTTCTTAGTACACTATCAGGCGTCTACTTAAATATTTTCAACAAAGCAGTGGTCACCTAATGCATCCTTGACACAGTTTGTGGAGTACTACTCTTAGGTCATCTAGGTCTGCATTATTCTGGCTCCTCAGCGTTACAACTTACAACTACTGACAGTGCGTCTGTGAAGAAAACAACTTGTCTCTTAGTGCTTTCCTCTGCTATTAGAACATCTGCTGTAGTTTTTAAGACATCTGCCTCTGCTCTGAAATTACTTGAGAATTTTTCTGACATTTTTTTTTTTTGGTGTACCCGCAATTAAGCGCAGAAGTACACCTCCATCTTCTGTTGCACTTGCTCCATCAGTGTATGCATGGGTCCAGGTGTAGCTTGGACAATGTTTCTCTATGTATTTTGTCGTTACGGCTTTTCTCTCTGTTGCAGTCTGGCTCTTCTTTCTCTAAATGCCAGGAATGTTTTCTATCATTTCAGGGAAACGATGTTGCTTCAAACTGGGAGCTTGTGTGAAGCGTAGATGGGTTTCATTGTTGATACCGGTATAGGTGTTCAATTACTCATACAAATACACACAGCTGTAATTAGCATATTCATTCTTCTAAAACCCTCAGCACCCTATGAAGTATAGGCGTACATTAGAACTCATCTACCTTTCTATACCGGACACTGAACAGTCATCTCCATTTCTGTCTACAGAATGTCAGACGGGCCTGCGTGCCCAATTCTTAACCCTTTGAAAATAAAGTTCGTTCGTTCGTTCGTTCTACACCTTCCTTGCACTTCTAATTTCCGTCTATATTTTTATTTCTCCGTGTGTTTGAATGCCTTGTTCTTTCTTCTAGTTTTGTTTTTACATCAAGGATTCCACGATGTGTAATGTCTTGCGATGCTAGCCAATTACTTAAAGAGCGCGTTCAGCAATCAGATTTTATTTCCGCAATCAACCAAATATAAACTGCCTTCCACTGCTCTCACTCTGCATGAGTATTGATTGAACCCAGCCGTGATCGATACCCCACGTGGGCAAGCTTTTGCGGGTGACTATAACTACTCACAAATTGTCATCTGGCAGTTTCGATGTTATATATGTTCGGTTACTCATGCAGGTGCGTTCTGCAGATTGATGTTAATAATGAATCAAGTGCAATGCATGTTCGTCCGATGTACGATTAAATTGCATGAGTCACGCGCACAAAAGACTGGGATATTTGGGATTTACAAAATTAAAAATGGAAAAGTTCAAGGACCAAAATTAACGGAGATAAAGAAACAAGTTGGGTAGGATGATGGTAACCTGCTTAAAACCACTGTAACGTATATGCATTGTTCTTATTCAATTTAATTATCACTGATGCATAATCGCTTTACAAACCATCGATTCATTTTGAAGCCTTCATAATACAAATCTAGAATGAGTAATCCGTATGAGCGCGAGTGGTAGAGTGGTCTAAGCGTTTGCTTTTCGTGGCAATGTTGCCGGGTTCGAAGCCTGGTAGCGTCACACTAGTCTACCCAGCTAAAAATTGGTACGTGACTGACCTTGAGTTAGGGAATGCAAAAAACAGAGAGGAAGGGAACCGGTCTCCCCACTAATAATGCTAAGATCTAGTAAAATGAATTCTCTAACACTTCACTCCTCTATGGTAGTACATGGGGCCAACCATGTGACAGTATTATTACACACATTTTCATTAAGCTGACACAGAAAATTCAGCACATTATTTCGACCATTTGCCAAATTTCGAAATTCTTTTACAACATACAACTCCGCACAACCAGTACTCACACAGAACATCCAGGCTTGAACCACGTCCCTAGTGAGATATCCTGCCCCATGGAAACATTGTTCACAACTAGCCAAGTCGTAAGACCATATCTCATTGTATGTCACTAAACTTCAAGCTTTCTTGCACATCAGGTTCATCTTGAACGCTTCCAAGTTCCGACGTTACTTGCTGGCTGCACTCACACTGAACGCAACATGATAAACTGTAGGTTTTGAAAGTAATCCAAGCGCCATCCAAGGTCTGTCATACCTGAGGTATACAAATCAATCGCGTGGCACTGCGCTCGTCGTTTGCTTCAAGGCTCCGCCAACAGAAGGTTAAGAAGCTTCGCCACTAGAAGGTGGCAATAACCTGCCGCAAATAATACATTCAAATCACACGCCACTTAAGGGGTAAAACTCATCACTTCATGCTCGGAGATAGACTAGCACAGCTTGTTCTAACGCGAACTATTTTCATAACCTCGATACTCGGCAAGATAGAACAGTTTTATGGTTCCATTTTCTCAACAGTCAAAAACTATGTTTGTTTTTCTTTTTTCTCAAATTGTGTTCGAATATCTCAAAAGTCAAAAGCATGTTTTTTTTTTTTAAATTGTGTTCGATTATCTCATCAGTCGAAGGCAATGTGTTTTTTTTAATTGTGTTAAATTATCTGAACAGTCAAAAGGATGTTTTTTATTGTGTTCGATTGCCTCAACAGTAAACTAATGTTTTGTTTTTTTAAAATTGTGTTAGGTTATCTCACGTCAAAAGCATGTTTTTTTTTTTACTGTATTCGATTATTTCTGAAGTCGAACGTAGTTTTTTTTTTTTAAATTGTGTTCAATTATCTGAACAGTCAAAAGCATGTTTTTACTGTGTCCGATTATTTCAACATACAAACAATTTTTAAATGTGTTCTATTCTCTCAACAGTCAAAAGCGATGATCTGCAACCTTTAGGACGATTCTTCTTAATGGACTGGGGGTAAAACACAGTACTGTATTGTAATTCCTGTACTTCAACTAGATATTTGCATCCACTAACCATTCTGCGTTGATTCACAGTGTTGCTAGATGTAGTATATTACCACACGCTTCTATATGGCAGCGAGACATGGACAGCCTATGATAAGTAAGAAAGAATGTTCAATACCTGACACCTACGGTGTCTAGCTACATGCTACATCCGTTGTATTTCATGGAAGTTCAAAGGGACATGTCGAGAAATGTCACGTGCTGGCCTTCAAAAAGCATGTATATACTGCTTAGACAGCGCAGACTACGCTGGCTTGGCCATGTCCGTCGCATGGAAGATAATCGCACCCCCAAAGATACTTTCTACGGACAACTAGAAGATGGCAAAAGAACAATCTGACGACCACTGCTGAGGTTCACAGATGTGTACAAGAGAGATATGAAGGCAAAGGACATAAATCCTGTAATCTGGGATGATAAAGTTGTCGATCGCACCAAGTGGCGATCTCAGATTGGGCGAGAAGAAGCTCCTACAACAAGCAGAAGAGAAAAGAACCAGCAGAAATTAAAACGAGGGAAAGAAACAGCCGAGGGCTATCACCTCAGGAGCGCATTCCCATAGTCAGTTATGACTGAAGGGGCCTACTGCTGCTACTGCATTAACGTATACTGTAAACAGTCACTTGTTAAGTTATTAAAGAAAATGTATAAACACTTTCAGTTAATAAAAATGAAAACCGATTAAAATTTCATTTCAGTTCTGCTAATCTTCGGCACTGTAAAGTTAAAAAAAAAAATAAAAAAATGAAGTATATACAGTCTTAGGACATCGCGCAAATAAGCAGGTTCACATTTCTTATTTTTACACATCACTTCTCTGACGACATAACCATACCATGAGGCCAACGATATTAACTTAATTAATATCAAACTTAGTGAAAAACAGCAACGGCAAATTTAAATACATATTTCTTTCCTGAATCAATTACGAACACAATGTATTCCAGTGGTACTGTATAAAGTTCTAAATGCCATAATTAAAAATACACTTAACCAACAAACATAACGATTTCAATTAACTTTTTTAAAAGCACATTACAACATAATACAATAATCCCTAACCTTAATCACACACTTTACAGATACTTGAAATGTGTAACCTGTACTGGGTACTCGAATTAACTGTAGCGTACTTAAGTTTTCTCAAAAACGGCGAAGTGTTTACCTCCTGGGTGAATTCACCAAACTGTTATTACCTCCAAAGATGAATTCGCCAATCTGCTTGCTATCACCACGGCTAAATACAAGGAAAGCTGTTCACAGGTAATGGTAAAACTGTCAAGTAAATATAAGTTTTCCGACTTCATGTGCAATTAAATCCTTGAAACTCTTACACCGCCATCCCAGAATCGGTATTTTCCCGCGGTGTCATCTTGCCACAATCGTGCGAAATTAAGCATTGTACAGATACGTTTACTTATACGAGACTCGAGTTCCGCACACGCAGTGACAGTAAGGAGTTTCTCTCACAGTCCTCAGTCTAAAAGAGAATCGGAAACAAGCCAATATACTGCACGGGAAAGAGTGAGAAGAGATTCAGTCATGGCATGGCGCGCCAACCCAGAAAGGGTGAGTCATGTTTACGTGCTGACAATGAAGCCGGCTAGTCACAGAAAGATCTCATAGAAATTTCGAAAAACAGATTTCAGCTCAATATGGGAATGGCCCGTCTAAGGTAACAGTCGAGTGATAGATGTATCTTCCTAGTGTTGTCTGATTTAAGAATTTAAAAGATCCTGTTGTACATTCAAATTTTTTTTTTTTTTTTTTTTTTTTGAGGGGGGGGGGGGGGGGGGGGGAGTAGAATGCATATCTGTTTGGTCTGCAGTGTTCAAAATACAACGGCCCTCGCACCTATTTAACTACGAAAAGCATATTTCCAAAATTATCAATATATCCCGCTTATTAATATCAGTTACCCTACTGGGTTTCCAACTAGAAATAAAAAAATAATAATAAAAAAATGCAAATCTTTATTTCTCTCAGTAGCAGAAGAAACAAATGTAGATGAATAAACTGTTGATTAGGTTACTATCAATGCATCTTATTAATATTACTATTGCTGTATTTTATTAATATTACACAATGTATTTAATATACAACATTAATTACCACTTTCAACACGCAAATATGCTTCCTTGTGTTTCTGTTTGAGTGGAATAAGCAGAGGGCATTAGCTAAACCAGGAGAGGGATATATATATATATATATATATATATATATATATATATATATATATATATATATATCTATATATATACAGTACTTTGCAAAAAAAATGGCAGTCATATTGCTCAGCTAAATAAGCTGAAATCTAATTAAATATGCATGTTCTGCCCCAAATTTGCACTCCACTTAAGTGAGCAAACACTACCAAAAGTAAAAAAAAAAATAGCGTAGAGTAACGTTCCTTGATATAAGAGCAGACGACAATTTCTAAAGCTAGTGGCAGAAAATGGATACAAAGTCAAAGTGTATGTTAATTTCACAGCTTTGGAATGAAGGAAATCAAACATGTTCCAACATTTCTAAAACCTTGAACATTCCTGAGCGGACTGTCTACAGAGTTGTGAGTAAATTAAAAGCAGGTAATTTAATCGAGCGAAAAGAAGGTAGTGGGAGGCCAAGAATTTTGGTCACAAAGGACCATCGGTGTCTCGCCCAAATCGTTCGGGCTGGGCCAATGAAGAGTGTAGAAAACATACGGCAGCGCATGATCGAGTTGGGAAGCCCAGAGGTATCTAATGCTATTGTCAACCGGGAGCTACACAGGATGAATTACACAAAAAAAGCGGGTAATTTCGTCACCATTGCTCAAGAGACTCACAAACAGATATGCGCTTGAACTGGTGCCACGAACACCAAAATTTGTCATGGGACAATGTGATTTTTTCAGATGAATGTTCTCTTTGGTCTTATCCTGCTCAAATAAATATTTGGACGAAAGGCTCTGTAACGCCTGTGTACCAGCGACCGAAACATACCTAGAAATTCCATCTTTGGGGAGGGGTGTCAGCAAGAGGTGCCACCCCAATGTGTGTTTTCACAGGAATTCTCACGAAAGAAAGGTACATCGACATACTAGAGGGACACCTTCTGCCATTTATGCAGGTCATGTACCCCGATGGGTGCACATTTCAACATGACAATGACCCAAATCATACAGCTCATACCCCCCAAAGCATGGCTGCAAGAGAAGAATGTGATAGTGCTGAAGTGGCCCAGTAACAGTCCCAATCAAAACCCAATTGAAAACGTTTGGGCACTACTCAAGAATCATTTAAAAAAGAGTGGACTCAGAGACGTTGAACAATTGAAGAAGGTAGCTGAAAAATACTGGGACAGTCTGACTCTCAATTACCTACAAACATTTGTGGGAAGTATGCCTCGCCGCATCCAGGCTTGCCTTGCTGGAGAAGGCGACATTATATTGTACTGAAACCACTGTTAATAGATAGGGGAGATACCAATCTTCCTCTGGACATACAGTTTTTATTATTATTTGCTTCTATGAGTGTGCTGCGTTGCGAAAATATGACTGCCATTTTTTTTGCAAAGTACTGTCTGCTGATGCTTCCACCATGGCACCCCTACGACCCATGACGGGTTACGGGATGAGATGATGATGATGATATATATATATATATATATATATATATATATATATATATATATATATATATATATATATATATATATATATATATATATATATATATATATACAGACAGACAGAGAGAGAGAGAGAGAGAGAGAGAGAGAGAGAGAGAGAGAGAGAGAGAGAGAGAAATGAAAGTTTAACTTCCAGGATCGATTTTCCAAGGACGAGTAATAATATCCAGGACGTAGCAAGGTAGTCACGTGTTCGAAATACGAACACGATTAAAAAAGCGGTACAGAACGTGCTCCTGTGGCATTCATAAATCGATAATAAAACGATGTTTCTTGTTTGCTGTTAAGCGACACGAATAAGTGTTAGAAGGGGAGGTAAAGGAGGAGGGGAAAGCAGAAGAGTATGCTATACACCCGTGCCGGCGCGACAATATACTCGGGCAACAATGGGCTCGGGACGCATACATGAATGATTTTTTCCAGATGGTAAAAAGAGAGCGGCATACGTCTTAGATGTGAGCAAGGAGATTAAGGAAAACCAACTCACAAACTTTCCATGGAAGCAACATTTGTGACAGGAGAAGGCGGGTGATTTTTATTAACCGGCCAATCCGAAAACACCGCGTTGCCACGCAAACTAACCCATAGCACGGAATTGAAAGTTTGTGGCGAAAAGCCCACCCACTTGTAGCCAGTGACATTCGCTGACAGGGCACGGAAAGGTGTAATTGCAAAAGCCACAAGATGGAGGCCTAGCTATTGGTTTATGGGTGGAGTTATACGTCACAGGCCCAAAGGACTCACCTTTGGCTAACCCGCAATATAATGTACCGCGGAGTCTGCCAGAGAGCAGTTACAGCTTCAACAGCGTGGTGTAAATAATATCCCAGAGCATAGCCTGCAATTAATTCAGTGTGGATAAAATAATTCATATTTGTGGTGTATTGTGTTCTTAAAGGAGTTTGCGAACTGGAAAAGGAGGTTAGTGAATCTTTTAAAAACTATTAATATGTTTTCTTAGTCTTCAGTTAAGATCACTTTTGCACTTAGCATCATAGCTACATGTGCGGAAGACAGTTTTTCAATTAACCCTTCTCATAAATGATTAACTAAATCAAAAGATTGACCTCTAAGATGATAGGAGGTAATTGATTGTTCATACTTCATCTTCATCTAGTTTGCTAGATTATCATTACAGACTTACGTGTACACACACTCTCATGCGCAATACATTTAACACTTCTCATGTGCATCTCATATTATATATATTTACTAGAGAATTGAACTCATAATTAGCGAGGAGTAGTATAAAAGAAAGTCAACCATTGATATTAATTGTGAAAACTTACGAAGACTTTTGTGTGTCTTCAGTCCAACAGAAGTCTGAGTCTACACAGTACGTGTTTGGCGTCTACCAGAAAGAAACTAGCAATGTGTACGTCTGGATAGCAGAATTCGCAATTTAGGACATCCTTCCCTTCCTCAATTAAGAAGGAAAATTTCTCGCTCGCGTTTTACACTATGATTGTGCAACATTTTATTCACCTGCTTATCAAATGTTCGCAAGTTGATTATATATTCAAATATCAAGTTCAACTCATTCGAAAGCTTGCCGCGCGAGTCAAGCTAAAGCACGCGCAAGTTGACTCTCATATTTATAGCACGTTCAACATACCCAGAAGAGCGAATTTTGAGAATCAAGATTCCATATTTACAAGCTGATTCGCATATACAGGTAGCAAGCTAACCTTACTCCAAAGCATATTTTATGAATTCGAGTACATACTCAAGCTGTTGAGTCTACATACCAAAATCATTTCGTGTAAGAGCGCCAGTCTAGCCAGTGCCTTTCAGTGATTAGACAGTAGCCATTTTCTTAAGACAACAGTCAACGATTTGTCAACGCTACAGAGATAGTGCCAAACATTGAAGGACTGTATATCGTCAAAGTTCTCATTACACAAAAGCTTTCATCAGTACGTCCTCGTCTTGCAGATAACACACACGACATACCATTCACCTACCTGGAACAGTCTACGCATACATGTGTATCATCATACACGGGAAAAGCATTAAGAGACACATGGACAGTATAGATTAGACATCAGTTTGGTAACAAGTATCATATCACATCATCATTTCGCTTCACATAGGTTCATCTTCCTATTTAACTAACTACATTATTTATATCTCAACTGTTTGTTTTGTGTGAATTGTCTTCACCATCATCACGTTGTAATTACTACTAACCCTACATGTATAGATATTTAATTAATAAACCCAATAACCGTTTGATTATTATCTAGGTCGTTAATGTATCACTCAGGTTCCGAAGGTTGTTATAGCCGGGAGTTGTAGTGAGGATAAGCTCTCACTGCAGATAAATACTTCTATGGCACGCGCCTCAAATAGCCTCTGACAACCAAGCCCAGCTCCCGGTCTTCGCGTGTGGCTCAATTTGAGCCCCGCGGAACTGTTTTCACTGACGGGAGAAGGGGCGAAGGCGAGCCACTGGCGCCTTAAAACCAGCAGCTTCGGGCAGATAGAGCTCGTGAACCTTGGTCGGTAGCTTATATAAGAGAAGGAACTCTGAATTCAAACCACCGCTGCCTTGCGGGAATATCCATTTATGGAATAGGCTTCGGGAGTAAACCCCAAGGATAAATCCGGACCTAAATCAAGCAACGTAGGAGGATGAAGCTGCCGATCGCACCAAGTGGCGATGCTATCTACGGCGCCACCTCAGGTTGAGCGAAAAGAAACTCACACAACAAGCAGAAGAGAGGCGAAAACGTCGGAAATGCACTAGGAAAATAAGCAGCTGAGGGCTGTCACCTCAGGGGCGCATTCATATAGTCAGTTATGACTGAAGGGGCTGTTATTATTATTATTATTGTATCACTCGTGCTGTCGGTGTTAAATGTTTACATATAGGGACAATTCTACATTTAGATGAGATTGGGGGCTCTTTCTTTCTTTACGGGATCTGAGGACAGAAGCTAAGGTCGTGGGGAAATAGAACACCCTCCATAATTTACTAGAAAACACTGTCTAGTGGAGAGCATTCACATTCTCTTCTTCTTGTTCTGAGCTCGAATAGGTCTCTTTCTTTCTTAACAAGCCAATTTCTGCATACCTTCTTGGTAACATTTCATAGGCCATCCCCAGCGACAACTACTGTTGTAGCTACACTAATATCAACTTACGACAATTACCAACGCATAATTTGTTACTGTAACCACAGAGAATTACAAATGAAAAATTTGGTACAATATTCACAAATCTCTCCCAACAAAGAATTTCTTACAATATTCACACATCATTGCCTACGAAGAATTTCTTACAATATCTGCACACTACTGCCTACGAATCATTTGTTACAATATTCACAGATTACTGCCTATGAAGAATTTGTTATAATATTCACACATCATTGCCTACGAAGAATTTGTTACAATATTCACACATCACTGCCTACGAAGAATTAGTAACAATATCCACACATCATTGCCCACGAATAATTTGTTACAATATCAACACATCATTACCAACGCACAATTTGTTACTATAACCACACATAATTACAAATGAAAAAACGTTGTACACTATTCACAAACCTCTTCCATCGAAGAATTTGTTACAATATCCACACATTATTGCCCACGAATAATTGTTACATTATCCACACATTTCCTTTGTTCCACTCCGTTGGTGTTGTCCCTGTTTTCCATGTTTTTTGAGATGCAAAGAATGAACCAGAGTTGGGGCACTGTACGAAGGATGGCCACCGACCGAGCAAAGTGGAATCAATTTGTTGTTGCCCTACAAGACGCCACCAGGCGTGATGGCCACTGACTGCTTTGATGGTCGGCGGCTAAGGATCAAAGAAGAAGATCCACACATTATTTCCAACGCATAATTTGTTACTATATCCACAGGAAATTATCAATGAAGAATTTGTTACAATATTCACAAAGCATTTCCAAAGAAGAATTTATTTCGACATCCACAATGCATCACCGACGAATGTGTTAGAAAACCTACAGAGTATTATTAACGATGAATTTATTTTTAGAATCCACATATCATTACCGATAAAGAAACATCTGGATTACTGTCGTAGATTTTATTGAGAAAGGTTGAAGATGTTTAAGGTCCCTTCTGAGCAGAGATAGTTCTTCTCATCAGTTCCACGTTGGTAACCTTGTCATACCATTTTAATCCCTCTATTCTACGCAAGCACCCATTTATGAAAGTCTGTAGCTTTTTGTTTGTTGTCTTTGTTGTTCTCCATGTCTCCGAGCCATACAATAGGACTGACTTCACATTTGAGTTGAAGATTCTTATTTTCGTGTTGGATCCAATTTCTCTTGATCTCCATATATTTCCCAATGCAATGAAAGCTCCTCTTGCCTTTTGTATTCTTATTTTGATATCGCTGTCTGTCCCTCCAACTTTGTCTATATTACTGCCAAGATATGTGTATGATTCTACATCTTGAATTGGTGTTTCTTCAAGTTCAACCCTGTTATCATTACCTGCATTTATTCTCATTATTTTTGTCTTTTCCCTGTGTATTTTCAGACCCAATTGCTGTGACCTCTCATCGAGTGTTTTCAATTTGTCCTGCATCTGATTACGGTTATGGGACAGAAGAGCCAAGTCATCAGCAAAATCCAGATCATCCAACTGCTTAGTCAGAGTCCACTGGATTCCATTTCTGTTGTGTGTTGTCGATGATCTCATAACCCAATCTATTGCCAGCAAGAAAAGAAATGGAGACAAGAGGCATCCCTGTCGCACTCCTGTTCTTATCCCAAACGGTTCTGTAAGCTGTCCTTTGTGAAGAACTCTGCATGTCATGTCTTCATATGTTTTCTTTATTAAATTAATGATCTTCAGGGGAACTCCATAATGCCTCATCAATTTCCAAAGTGATTCTCTGTCTACACTGTCAAATGCCTTTTCGTAGTCCACAAATCCGATGTGTAGTGGTGAATTCCATTCCAGACTTTGTTCAACTATTATTCTCAAAGTGGCTATCTGGTCTGTACATGATCTGTTTTGTCGAAAACCTGCTTGTTCATCTCTCTGTTTCTTGTCTATGGACTCTTTTAATCTCTCAAGGATAATCCTGTTTAATACTTTTCCTGGCACTGATAGTAACATTATTCCTCTATAATTTGTGCACTCTTGTAAATTTCCCTTCTTAGGCAACTTAACCAGATATCCTTCCTTCCATTCGGCTGGTATCTCTTCCTTTTCCCAGACTTTACCAAGTAATTTATATAACATCTCTGTAGCCATGTCGATATCTGCTTTGATGGCCTCTGCTGGAATGCCATCAGGTCCAGACGCTTTTCCCTCTCTTAGAAGCTTTATGGCTTTCTTTATTTCTTCCTTCGTTGGTCTTTCACCGTTAATTTGTAGCTCTTCTTCTGCTGGCTGGATGTCCGGCGGGTTTTGTGGAGCTGGTCTATTGAGAAGGTCCCCAAAATATTCTGTCCACCTCTTCATTTGCTCTTGTATATTGCTGAGCAGTTTCCCATTCTTGTCTTTTATGAGGCAACTTGTTTGCTTGTATTTCCCTGTTAGCTTCTTTGTGCTGCTATACAGTTCTCTCATATTTCCTTTGGCTGCAGCATCTTCTGCCTCTCTTGCCAACTCCTCAATATACTTCCTCTTGTCTCTTTTGATACTTCTTTTTACTTCTTTGTTTGCTTCTGTGTACACTTCTTGAGCCTTGGCTTTGGAGCTTCTAGTTTTGCTTGTGTTTAACTCTGCTTTCTTGTTTTTTCTGTCTTTTATCTTATTGATGGTTTCTGTTGTTATCCATGCTTTTTGTTGTCTTTCCCTTTTCCCCAGTATTTCTTCACATGTCTCCTTCCATACTGTTTTGACATGCTGCCAATAGTCTTCTGTATTCTCTACATCTTCCAGCTGTTGGAGCACTTGGAATTTGTTGGATACTGTGACCGCAAATTTGTCTCTTGTTTCTTGATTTCTTAGCTGTCCTACATTAAACTGTTGTCTATAATTTTGCATTGTTGCATATCTCTTGAGTTTCATTTTTACTTTGGCTATCAGAAGATGGTGATCTGATGCCACATCTGCTCCTCTATATACCTTTACATCCTGCAATGATGATCTAAACTTCTTGTGTATGCATATATGATCAATCTGATCTTCTGTTCTATGGTCTGGTGATATCCATGTTGCCTTGTGTATTCTCTTATGTGGAAACATGCTTCCTCCTATAGCCAGTTGATATGAAGCACAGAAGTTTGCGAATAGCTCTCCATTTTCATTCATTACTCCTAGCCCATGTTTTCCCATGACTTCTTCGAATCCAGTGTTGACTGTACCTATCTTTGCATTCATGTCACCCATCAAAATTGTGATGTCTCTTCTTTTTACTTTATCCATAATTTCCTGTAGTTTAGTATAAAATGCTTCTTTCACAGACTCTTCTTTGTCATTAGTTGGTGCATAACATTGGAGATGACATTTACATGAATTTTCTTTTTAGCTGTTTTGAAAGAAGCTGTTATTATTCTGGGTCCAACAGCTTCCCATTCAATTAGTGCTTTCTGTGCTTCTTTAGATAACATAAGAGCTACCCCTTCACTGTGGTGTGAACTTTCGTCTTCATGTCCTGAGGACAGCACCAATTCACCTGTGATGAGTTTCTTCCTGTCTACCCCCTTCCACTTTGTTTCACACATTCCCAGAACCTCGATTTTGTATTCCCTCATTTCTGCTGCTACTTGCGCCACTTTCCCTTGTTCGTTTAATGTACGAACATTCCAGGTGCCAAATCTGGAAGTTCTCCTAGAAGAAAGAAGGTTAGTCAGCAACACAGACTCCTTTCGGCTTTCTCTGTGTTGCATCATACGCCTCCCCGCGAGAGGACCTTCCCCTGTCTTGGATGGCTGTGTTTTATTTTCTTTATTTGACTTGTCCATATTTGTTGAAGTTTTTTGTGGTTTAAATTTTTTTACAGGATGGTGTAACCGGCCCCATGCCCAACCCTCCTTAGTCGCTTTTTACGACATGCTTGGTAGGGGACAGTGTTACTATTCTTTGTTCCCCTTTCGGGCCCCGGTAACACACGGGTGTACACTCCACTTACATATACACAATTCTGTGAAATAATTCATACAGACGTGAACCAAGCTATGGATAACATATAATGGGCAGGGGTTGACCAACACGATAACTTAAGGTGTATTAGGTGTTTATTGTCTCTAGAATAAAATCACAACATCAATCATCAGAAAAAGTAGTTTACAGACACAAAAATGCAAGACAAATTATTAACTCAACAGGCCCTCCTCTCTGGTAATGGAACCCCAAAGTAGATCCCAACAGAGGTACTTAACCCAAAAGATTAAAGTTAATACTAAAGTAAAGGGATAGACGATAAAGGGAAGAACAAAGTCTTTAGTTAATCTATCCTGGGGAAAAAATTATATAACAGTTGTAGTGAACCCGAAAAGACAGAAGTGAGTAAAATGATTATACAAAATATGAAATATTCATTTTTTCTTTCTTACAATCTGTCAGTCTGTGGCCACATTCAATCACACTTACCGACTACTCTTGTATGTAACAGCTGTGTATCTTTGACCTATTTCATGGGTGGTGCTGATCCAAGGGAGCCCCAGTTCCTCAAAGAATGATTAATTTTCCTAATGGGGAACGCCCGCTTAGATAGTGCTAATTTTATGTGTCAAAGTTCACGTCAGGTAGTGCATGTAGAAATATATATCGCGATCGAAATGTTCGCCATGAGCAGCACACAGTAGTCCGATATTTAAGGAAATGTCTGGAGGGTACACTGTTAGAAAAACCAATAAGGATAAGCAAAGGATCTCCTATCTGTGTTTTTTTCCTTTGTTTCTCTCTGGGGTTGAGTGCCGGTTATGGACCCAAGTATTCTTTTTTCTGGATAAATCCACTCGAGAAAAGAAAAACCACGATAGTCAGTACTCTGGAACAAATTTTATATAGATATTTGGACGCCACAAGCGGATCAGATTTGCTGTAAACAATCTGGGTAATTTCTTGTCCAGTTTATGATCTTATTCTTAAAGTTTATATGTGGGAACTCTCTCTCTCTCTGGAAGAAAGCAAGAGGACCGCACAGGTCAAAATCTAAGGCCCGATAATATTTTAAGAATGTTTCTGGAGCTATTCAAACTGCTAGATCGCAAGGGTTGTGATCGCCTAGAGGTGGAAAAAACAAACCTTTTAACAATGATATCAATATTATAATCTCAAACGCGTTAGGTAAGACCTCTAGATCCCTCCGGTATTAAATTATATTTTAACACACAAGAGTCTAGCTAATATTATCGCGCCTTAACACGAGATATAAACTCTAGTAATTCACAAAATTACGCATGATGAATAAAAGTAGATTTATCTCTAATTATCAATCGCCTAGCGTATATTAATTAATGTAAAGCGTCTCTTACTGGGGGAATGACAAGAAATTAAATTTACTTATTACAGCTGGAACAAAATGCTATAAGTTATTTAATATGCTTATTTAATAAACACAGAAATCCCAGTGAAAAACTTTAACACGTTAAGACACTCAAAATTCTAATATATATTATGATTACCGCCATGCAGGAAACTGACACTCTCCACGAATCTAAGAAATTCTCTCTATATACAACTCCAACAGTTCGCGCTAGCAGATATCAACAATTCCTGTGGCAGACTGATAATGAGTTTTAGGAGACTGCACATATATACTGAATTGGCCCGATCTCGCCCATGTCTGGCAAAATCGCACCTCGAGACTGGTTTTATCTTCTGTGCCAGTCAAGTTGAAACGAATAGATATGACATTCGCGTGACAAGAGTTTGAGTGAACTTAACTTGAGTATAATTAGCCCTGTGTGGGCGTGGCCTGAGTCTCCTGTGCTGCAAAACCGTGACCTAGTTTGTAATCTGCCTGTGTGGCGCATTTGGGAAACCACGTATTTTCCGGTGTCAGTTGACGTTCTATATCATGCCTATAGAACGCGGCAACTTCTACAGTCTATAACATTTGCTATCAGATGTTCAGCGATTCTGGTGCTACTTCTATTGATTGAAATCTTCAAGTAGTGAGCCAGCAGTTTATGAGGTGATCCAGCAACCGAAGAATAGCGTTTACAAGTTCGGGTATATGTGCAGTAGTACCAGTCATTTTGCACGTATACCACAGGTCAAGAATTACGAATTTGCTGTGTTCCTATTACTGTCATCATGTGCTCCTGTGTAGTGTTCGAGCACTGAAGCAAGGACCTGAAGGGAAGAAAGTCTAGTTCCAGTACCTTCCTGCGGTGGACTGTTTTTATCTACAGAATCTTGTGATATCCAGTGTGTTTGCGGAAGGGAACGGGATTATTGACAGATAAGTGGTTTTTTCGTTGTGTAAATTGGGTAACTCCATGTATGTCATCGGGTCTTCCAGTTCTAGACATTACTTATTCTGTTGTTGTTGTTGTTGTTTATGTCTATAGTGACATATTATTAGAATGTGATGTAAAAGTAAGTGATGGCCATATGACATATGTTCACTTCTCTGAAATGGATATGACCATATAAAGGTTCTTTGAATAGAAATCGATGTGACAGTAATTGGGAATAGTGACAATTTGTTGTATAGTTATTTAACTGTAAAGAGTAGAAAGTTGATTGATACATATACAGTGATCTCTATAATTAGGTCACTATGGATGAGGACGAAATGGATCCTGATGATATGAGGCCTGTGTTAACTTATTTGTTTGAAGAAGGGAGAAATTTTCATGGATTAGAAGGCCCAGATCTTGAAGCACATGTGATAGACAGATTTTTGGTCAATGTGGAAAGAGCACTAAAATATTTTGCTGAGGAGAATTTTCATTCTGTTCCTCATCTAAGGATGGCTAAAGATTTAGCGGACTTACTGGTTATGGATCTTCGATTGTTTTCGTACAACTATAAGGGTGTTGAGCGCGATCAGATATTGAAGAGTATACGTAAGATGGTGCGCAACGACAATTCTGATGATCAGAAAAAAGAGTTAACAAGTGAGGAACAAATAAAAGTCAACAAACAGAGAGGAAAGGGACAATTGTTTAAAAAGTATTGCTGAAGTAAGTAAGCTACATGAAATAGTCTCTAAACTTACAGGTGATTTATGTAAATCAAACTTGGAACTTGCTATTATGCAAGCAAGTTGGGATTCAGAACTATTGAAGGTCAAAGAGTTGAAAGCCCAGATGAAAGTTAACCAAGTTGAGGTGAAAAGCCTTACACAAGAGATCCAATGAAGAAAAGAGAAGTATGAAAAATTAAAAGCGGAAACCAATGAGCGAGAAAGATTATACATAGAAATGATACATGATGTATGTTTCGACAAACTTGAAGAGAAGAATACTGTATTTCCAGGGGAAGTTGATGAGCTAGCGAATAATAATAATGGTGAGATTGTAACAAAGTTAATAAAGCTAAATAAAGAACAGGATGGAAAAGAGACATTGGTAGAGTTAACGGCTGAGAAAGAAAAGGTGGCTAAGATTGAGAATTTAAATAAGAAACTTAGTGAGGAGATTTCTCATAAAAATATTGAAATTTCAGAAGCCAGAAAACGAGTAGATGGCCTGCTTGACATCGTCTTGAATAACAAGATGTGGTCTACTGTCAATGTTGACAATGCTAGACAGAAAATTGTTTGCCAACAAGGCACTAAAGCAAAGAGTCAGCCCTACACACTCATTGCTAATACTTCCACTGATGTCAAACAGGGTAGAGGTAAATCCCTGCGTGGCAGATACAATTTCCCACGTACTGATGGCGTTTCTGCTAATGGTTGTGATTCTTGGCGTCAGACCAACAAAGAGAATTCGAGTGCAACAGCCAGTTCTGTTAATCACGAGAACAAATGTGAGAAAGTGCAGGTTAAAGCTGCTAAGATCAACCAGGTGTTTGCTATTGCTAATTCTGATAAATTTGTAAGAGGGAATAAACATAGTACTACTTTTTCCAGGAATGAAACCCACTATGGGCAGGATCATAAACATTCTAGAGGTCCAGTTACTTGTCAAACTCAGCACAGTCAGTTTGACAGAACTGGTAAACATATTCCCATAGGTGGAAAGAAGAATAGTGATAGTAAGATATATAATCCCAAGATTAGACAGTGCCAAGGGAATTTATCAAGTGGTAATTTTTATTCTCCAAGGAACTGTAAACAATTTGGTAGATTTCAACATTTTGATCCGAAGAATTCTGTAAATTATAGTAGAAATAACTATAACAAAGACTATTAATCTGGTAATGATTGTGCTGCTAAAAAGCAAGTCCTGTCTACTGGACATTTTTGTCAAAGGAAAGAGAGTAATTACAACGGTGCCAACTTGATTCATAAAGATAACAATGGTCACAATAGAGGAAAGGGTTATAGTTCCTATAGACATAATAAATCCCCAAATCCTGATTCACATCACCAGAGTGACTTTCCTCAACGAAAGCCTAAGATTTTTTATAAGCAAGGTGATAACAATAATAATGGTCTATTAAATGATGCTGCTTGTTCTAATTTTGATGTCGAGAGAGCATCTCGTTCGGTTAGGTATAAAACTTTATTGCAGAATACAGCAGTGATGACCTTCAGTTATGGTCAGGTTGAGCCTAAGCATTCTGTGTTGTCTACTGTGTGTCAAGGAAAGGTTGATGGCATCGTGAAGAGACCAGAACTTTACACGAGCCACGAGTTTAGGTAATCGTGAGATTGAATTTCCGTTTTCCTAATTAAATTTCTCATCTCATAATCGGAACCTCTTCTACCCCGTGAAATTTCACCATTCATTAAAATGGAAATTTTCATTTATATATTTTGACAGAAGCGACTTTGCGACAAGAGTCAATGCTCCTGTGACATATTAGCGGTGAGAAAAGTAGGTCAACTTTGCGTCCGTGTGTTCGATCAAGCGTAACCTTTTCAGCGTCTCACTAAGCATCTGAAGTGTTTACCTGTTGAGGGTCAAGAAATGTTGACAACAAAGCGGGAGATTTGCATCTGATTTTTTTTAAAAATCAAGATAGTAAATATTTTCTTTTGTATTTGTTAGTATAGTACATGATATGATCTTGTTTTAGAATAACATGTAATTTTATTGAAATATTTGATGCATCATTTGATTGCTATGATTTTTTTGTTTCTATTGTTATTTATATTCCATTGTTGAACTTGCAGTTGTTTATTTTGTTTTTTGTTTTTATAGCAGTGTTTGTTAGAATAGTTAGAATAGAATGCACAAACTCATTGGTTGTAATGGTACAATAATTACTTTTAGAAAATTCACGAGTATTCGTTATCCATTACTTAAATTTTTTCTCATGCTCTGATAGCATTAGATTGAAATTGTTATATTATATATTGAAATACATTAGGTTGAAATAAATATAAATTTAAACTTAGATAACTCTAAAACTAAGCTGAACATGATTGTCAGCCAGAAGTTATTTTAAGGTTAAATTGTCTGTTTAGGTAGAATTAACAGCGATAGCTGATATTATTTTTTGATTCAAGAATTTGGAGATCTGGTTTAACACTTATTTAACTTACATTATTTTGTTCTTAAATACTTACAAGCTTGTATGTAGATAATAGTGTGTTTTTCTCATGTGTTTTTATGTGGCGTATTTTTTGAAAAAAAAAAAAATTACATTTGTTAATGTGCGTCTGTTTAGAGATAGATTGTTTATATGTCCTTCATTTTCTTAAAGTTGATTTCATTGTTAGTTTATTTATTATATCTTCGAATTGGTTGTAAATGAAATACTATTTTATGCAACTTAGTATTACGAAACTTTTTTGTATTGAATTTTTTGGAAAATGTATTTTTTCGAACATTGTAATATTTTTTCTGCGACACCGCTAGACTGTATATTATAGTTAGTAATGTGTAGTGACATTAGTTCCTTGAAATTGTTTTTTGATTGTTTTGATGTATTTCTCTGTATTTAGCGCGTGACTTTGAGTCAGTGCGAATTTTGTTTTTGATAGCGTTGTTATTTTTTGGTTCCTGTAATATTTGGTATAATTTATTGTTAGTTATGTACAAGTTTTATAACTTAGTTAAAATATTTACTATACTTTGTTTTATCTCAAGTTTTTTTTTTTTGGTGATGTTAGTTTAGATATACTTTGCCATTTTATCTTATAATTTTTGATCGTAATTGTACTAATTTATACAATATGATGTGTGATTTAAATAGTTATTGTAAAAGGTATTGTTACAACTATTTCTACATGTGCATCTTTACTTTTCATCTGTCTTTGTTGACTATTCGTCATCCCTTTACATCTTTTCTGTTGTCTTTTCAGCATGATCTGATATGTTGTTTATACTTCCATGTTTCATCTTCGTTTCACTTTTATGCTTCTTGGATACTTTTTCCTGTTAGGCTACTTAGACTTTCATTCTTTCTATTGTTCAAGTAATGATGTAACTTTAGATCAGGTAATTGGTCCTGATATTTATATTTGCTTTACATGACTAGACTTAATTGTTAGATTCTGATGTTATCGGATTTTTTTCATATGCTGATTTCATGTTTCCCTTCTTTTCGAATTATACTACGTTTGTTTGATATTGTCCTTTTTCTTACTATTGTTTGTTGCTTGTTTGAGTGTTATTGTATATGCTTAGCTTAGTTCTGTAATAGATTAATTTTGAGATACTTAGCTTGGTCTTCTAATAGATTAATTTTAGTACTCTTTCTTGATTACGTTGGATGATTGTTATTTACTTTACATTTACTGGAAATATTTTCGGTAGATATACTATTTTGACTTATCACCAGATGAATTTTGTAAAACATATGTTAGAGTTTCATTATTTTCTAAATTTTTGGGTAATTAATTTAAAAAAAAAATGATAGAATCATTTTTTTTCCCCGCGTGTGTGGTAATGTTAAGTCAAAATGGCAGTAATCCTGAATATGCTTTTTAGACAAGTTAGATTTTGAGTTGCGCTTGTTTAACTATGAAGCTGGATAGAATATTTATATCAAGAACAGAGCGTATGACCGCTACTCACGGCGTTGAGCCCCGCCTGTGAGGAATTTATCCGTGAGTTGTAGTGAGCTGTTTTTAGCTCGCGGCTATGCTGCAGATATGAACAGTCTGTGTTTGGGCGTCGTCCGAGCGGGTCGAGCCCTGCTGAATTTTCGAGGTGGATGCCTGCGCAGAGCGATGAATATGTCTAGCGATGGTTTTCGCTGTGTTTATGGGATAAGTGTATATTTGATATGTACAGGCCAGTATTCCCTAGTAGAGGACATTTTTGTGAAGATATGATTTAAGAGGCCATTATTTCCCGCGGAGGTAGAGTTTATGGATATTGCAGTATTTTTGAGTACTAAGGCCATTATTCCACGTGATGATATTATGAGTTAGTTGTAAACTGCAGTGTAGGCAGTATTTTGAGTACTAAGGCCATTATTCCACGTGATGATATTATGAGTTAGTTGTAAACTGCAGTGTAGGCAGTATTTTGAGTACTAAGGCCGTTATTCCACGTGATGACATAATGAGTTATTTGTAAACTGCAGTGTAGGCAGTGTTTTGAGTACTAAGGCCATATTTGATTAATTGCAGTGTGGAGATTTGTGAAGCTGTTATGAAGCTATTATAAGTCCAGGATTAGGACAGGCCATATTTGATTAACTGCAGTGTGGAGATTTATGCTGTTAAGAAGCTGTTATTTATAGCGCTGACATTATTGTTAACTGCCGAGTGTGCAGTCTGTTGAGCGCTGGGGATAGTTCGTATTTTTCACTGTGGACTTTATATTTATGCCAACGTGTTCGTGTTGTAATGCAAACTGTACATTAATGTAAACGTGATTGTGCCGTGCCTTAATAAATCGTTATTAAGTGTCACCAGGTGTTTACACCATTCTATGACTATTATGTACGTGCCTTGTGGTGTGAGTGTCTACCCCATCACACACCCACTTGCAACATTCTACACAGTGACAGGAGAACAGTAGCACACATATTTATGACTAGCCTATGTGGCGATGATGTAGACTTGAACCTACATGCCTTTGAAATATAACCTTATTCTTATCAAGTGGTGGTTTACAGTCAAGTGGGTTCTAATGCCTATTACTGAAAGAAGTTACTGCCAAGGTTATAAATGTGCGGTAACAATATGACATTCACACAGCAACTTTCTTTAATAAACAAAATTTGAAGGTTACTTGTATATCAATTTTGAAGAGGAGCGTCCCTTTCAACCAAGACATCAGGCACGTCGGTTATATTATGGCGCATTTCCAAATATAAAAAGAAGATTGATGGACATTTTTTTAGAACCGGTGGTTCCTAATGATGTGATGGACATTTTTTTTAGAACCAGTGGTTTTCAATTATGTAATTTACCCCCTTTCCCCCCCCCCCCCCCAATATCCTGGGTAGTAAGATCGGATGCCTAGCCTTTTCTGATAAGGGCGAAACAAAATTAGGAGGTCCCGTGTGCAAGCTGAGCACGTTAAAAATCCCTCGGCAGTTGGAAATAAGCCATACGGTCACTGCTGGCAAAAAATTCAAAAATTAAGAAACCTACCCACCACAAAAATATTTATAGAATGTGTGATTCTTGTATATACACAAGGGGATTGTGATAAAATGGACGACCTCTTCGCGATCTCGGTTTCACTCCGGCAGGATCAGAGACATATTTTTGTACTGATTTTTATGTGTGTACTTTTACAAGTACCAACTTCTTCTCATTATCGGCTAAGGAGCAAGTAGTTTGTATGTTCAAAGATTTGTGACACGCCTTGCAGATAATGTTTATCCCAGCCTGCGAGAAGCAACTAGATAAGATGAGCGCCGGCGTGTTTAGATTAAACCGCTGATAAGCGACTCGTTTGTTAACAAGCTGGGCAAACACGGAGTTTTTGCGTACTCATACGACAGATAACGAGATTACTGTCTGTGTGACAAATGTGGGCAGACAAGTGTGACATAAGCGCTTCCGGGTCATCCTTGATACACCAACATTACTTTTAAAGTATTACAGCTTACCCATGTTGTCATGTGTGTCTACCGATCTGCCCGTGAGAGTGTATGCAAGGCATCAGATGTCTATATATGGTAATACGTGACCTTTGCAGGCACGCACCTTATTTCACGTGGGACTATTTTGAAAATATCACACCCGCCCGGCATGATTTCAAATGATTGGATCTTTCTGATTTGTTTCATAACAACATTAAGGGGGAATATAACCTGGCGTTTGTTCAAACTCACTTCAAAAACTGCCGTGAGACACGCTCGCCAGAAGAACCCAGACTTGCCAAGTTAGAATTCAAGAATTCCTTTTATCGGACTGGACCTTTTATTAGAGTTTTCCAAAAGGACTTACAAAAAACAGCCCAGGAAATCTCGAGCACTGTAACAAGGAAAACCAGGACTAAGGAAAACTGAAACACATGGAGTCAGAGAGGGAATCTATTGTCAAATTAAAGACACCCCAGACGCGTGTAAGAGACCGACTCGTCTCTATTATTCATCTGAGCAACAGGTCTGTAGCCAAGATTGGCTTATTGGTGGTATCAGGAGAAAGTACTATCTCTGGAACAAGAAGGGAACCGTGGCCTAAGCTTTAAGACGAAGAACCCACGTGGTAGACTCTCCTTGACGTTTCTGGGAAACGAGCTACCCCTGACAACATTGATCAGAGACGAGCGCGAGCAGAGTGAAAAGAACCAACCCATAAGGAGCAGAACCGTCATTGGTAGCTAAGTTCAAATATATGCTGCCACTTGAACTTATTGTAATATCTCACATTCCCTAAAGACTGTGATGATAACTTTTCTTGATCCTTAACTATTCAAATTATTTCCAACTGTTAAAACCTAAAGTGATGATTAAATTTTGTTATTTGTAATGTTACAAATTTAACTTCAATTTAATCATGTTAAAGTTACTGCATGTTTGTCTCAGTCCAATTATTACACACACTCTAAACAGAGCTATACCAAAATAATAGAATTCCACTGAGTAAATCAGGGGTGGGGGCTTAAATGAGCTGAACTTAAACAGTGCTTAAATCCTTCACAAAGGTCGGTGGTTTACGAAACGATTAGTGTTATATGGTGAGGTTACAAGCCTCATTCACAACCTCATATTAGTCACCTTGTACGACATGCACGAGGGAACAGTCGGCTTATTCTTTCTTTGCCTCTTCTAATACCACCGGGAACTACAAAGGGGAATTCCTCGATATGCTACATATAAAATATGTATAGCAAAACGCATCTGTCTAATACTGAAGCACAAATCAATGAATCCGTCCTTTTGTATGAACAAAATTTATACAGCACAGCCCGCAGTATGACGATGATATCATAGAGCGGAAATATTCCAACAACAGTTATGAACATAAAGCAATAAATAGAATATACGTAGCTCACAAATGTCCCAAGAGCTCGTCCAATCACAAACTCCACGCGTCCGAGGCCGCCCTCATGGAGCAGACAGGACGCAACAACACGGCTTTAAACAGCAACATCAAAGCGTGAGAAATACCATCATCATGGCATATAAACAAATGTGCATTTGGGTGCTGGTTCCGCGTCCACCACGGATCACAGAAAGTAGTTGTGAAACAAACAAAAATCATGGGATAGGATCTTCGTGAAACAGCTGGGTACTTCCCGTCACCACGACTTGTTTTCAAGTGTGCCTATTTGTGTGTGTGAGTAAGAGTGAGCAGATTGAACGTTTGATTTCATGGCATCCAGACTGAGAAGACATCGTCTATCATTTGAATATATTATCGTATACGTATGAAACTTCTCGCTACAGTGAATGCAAGTACGTGTTAATATTTACACACAAGTCAATGAGTCACCTGATTTACGACAGTAGGGAGGTTCACTGTCATGTTATGCATGAGCGGACAATAGTTCAGTCAGATCCTGACATGTCGACCGTTATGACAGCCTGTTGTAGCTTATACTCAATTACCACCAAATCAGACGTCAAACATCTTTTATAAGGCATAGTGTGCACTGAAATTTTTGAACTAGTTTCCTGTTGCATGTGAAAGCTGTAGACTGCAGATGAAAAGAGGTCATCGACTTCTGTTCTTACGGCGTGAACAGTTACGCGAGTGAACAGGTCAGGCATAAGAATATTTCATGTGTGCAAATGTACACATGGATGACATCATCATCATCATCATCAAGACAACATCACAACGTGTGATAAATGTAAAGTGTGTTGTTTCATTTTACATTTTACATATTGAAAATTCACTTCCTATTTTTAAATTGTTATTTCTTCACTTCTATCCAAGTAATATACGTGAAATAGACAACAAAATAAAGAAAAAAATTGTCATTATATTAAATAAAAGGATGTCTTACATTAATATAATAACTCAACGTCAGCCCCGGCCTGTTTGACACCTAATTTCACAGCGGGAAGCAATTTTTGTTGCCTCTTGTGACGTCAGTTACAAATATGGATTGGACATTAACACCGAGAAAACAAAACATACGAGAATTAGTCAAACAGACGATAAGCCCACATTAAAGATAAGCATAAATGGGAGAATCTTGGAACAAGTCAAGAGCTTCTCATATCTTGGTCATATAATAACAGAAGATAACAACCGCGGAACAGAATAGGAGGAATGACCAGAGCTAAATTCAACAACATGAGACAGTTACTGACATCTAAACAGTTAACTCACGAATGAAAACTGAGACTCATAAAGTGTTATAAATATTCTTCATTACTCTATGGTGTAGAAACATGAACAATGAATAAACAATTGCAAGAAAGAATTGAAGGTCTGGAAATGTGGATATATAGAAGAATGGGGCGCATCTCATGGAAAGAGAAGAAACAAATAAGGAGGTACTATAAAACCTAGGCATGAAAAGAGAACTAATGAAGGAGATAAAAATTAGGCAGCTAAAATATTTTGGCCACATAAAAAGACATATCTTACAGAGGACCATAACAGAAAGGAGAGTTGAAGGCAAACGTGCAATGGGAAGACCGCGCTATAAGTGGGAAGAAAACATCAAGAGATGGACAGGAAAGAGTCTATCAGAGTGTACCATCAAGACAAGAGAGAGAAAACGTTAGAGATCTATTACAGCCGACTTTCGTTGTAAATATGGCAGCTGATGATGGTGATGTAACGTCAGTTTATTGGTCATCTTCCATTTTTTTTCCCTTTTTTTCTCTGGAAAAAAATTAAAACTAAAAAAAAAAAAAAATTAATAACTTATGTCTCAAAAACAGTTACTGCTCCTTGTTTTGACATTTGTTTTCATGTATATCCCATAGAACGAAGCCCCTATTGTCCACTCGGTCAACCACGAAGAGAGAGAAGCTAACAACAAGAAGTAATGTGCTCAGAATCATTTTGGAAGGTGAAAACCATTGCTAAATAGTGCTTACCAGTTTAATACCGGCTAATGTCCATTTGCAACGTGTGTCCTTTTTGCCTTTCAACAAAAAATATTCTCGGCTCTTCTTTTGAACAGTTTTGTCAAAAGAAAAACATGCACTGCTTAACTCTGAGGGTACAAAATTATTTCATACTGTTTTATTAGGTAAGAACTCCGCCTAGGCCGGTCCCAAGCCCGGCTGAAAAAGGAGGAGGGCGGTCTGCATGGAGGCCGTAAGGAGGCAGCCCCTCCACCATGCAAAGGCACAACAGGCCAATCACCTGTTTGCTTTAAAACATGATTACGCGAACTACAAGAGAGAAAACCGGACTGATTCTAAAGGCGACGAACTACAGCCGATAGGATAGTCTGGCGCTCTCTCTTCCAAATCTCTACACCTCACGGTAGAAGGGGAACGACTAAGTAAAAAGTATTAGGTAAGGTAAAGGTAGTCATTTCGCAGATACTACCGTAGGGGAGTGAAGTGTTAGAGACTTACAAATTACATGTCTTGCATCGAGAGGTGAGGTGACCAGGTCCTTCCTCGCTGCCTTTCCTTCCCTAACTAAAAAAGCAGAGCCAGGTAATTTACAGCCGGGAAGACTGGAGAGTGTCGGGACCGTGATTCGAACCCGGCACTGTTGCCGCGACAGACCAGCGCTCTAAGCACTCTGTCAATAGGATGTTTATTAGGTAAGCATTCATAATTTTATTTTGTGCAGAGGTTGCATCAATTTTACTCACAGTAATTAATTATTAAGTAAGTAGTGCAGACTTCGATATAGATTTGCTGCACACTGAATACGCGTGCTCAGTTCATTGTATTACCTCTTTTTAATTTGGGCCGGGGGCTCCTCACATTGTAGGCACGCCACTGACTCTCAACTTCCACTTTTTATAGTTTTTTTTTTTTTTTTTTTAAATTTAATACAAGGAAATGAAGGGGGTGCTGGAGATGTGCTATGGGAGCCAAGAGGGCAGTAACCCGAAACATTTTTGGGAAACACTGGCTTGCATAGTTATTCGATACTGTTTGTGACGAACTACACTCTATTTTACTTCAGCTAACATTATCCTATGCCAAGACACGGTTTTATCACATTCGCAATAGGGGAGACTGCAACTTTATCCACAACAGATGGCCGAGCAATGCAACCTGTTGTGATTCTGTCCGCCTTTGCCTCTGTGAGAGCTCGTGACTCATCAACTAATTGCATTTCCTGACAAATGAGTCAGAAGGTGAATGTGTCTATTTCTACGACAAAACTGTTTCTTTATTCTGTTCATCTTCCTTCTTTTAAAGCAGAGGTTCTCAGCCTCCAATGAATGACGACATTTTTCATCAAACCTGCTTTAAAGCGAGACAGAGCCTTTATGATTATACTATCAATAACCCGTCAAACATGACGGGTTTTTAATTATAGTGTGCTGTTTCCGTTCCCTGATGAGCAGATAGAAGTACATTCTTAAAGTGTTTTTGGTTTCTTTCCATTATACAGTGTAATCAAACTGTTCATGAACACCGACATTTGAACGCTTTTCTTTGTTGATTGTAACTATTTTCGGGAGAGTATATATAATGGAAACAATACAATTTTTCAACACGGTTGCATTCCTCAGCTGTGACCAACGTGCACACGGCGAGAATTATGTTATTTTAGATTAAATTTAAAAGTTCTTTGACGACAACATTTCGTGTGAAACTGCGTGTATTGTTTTCAAAGAGTGTTCCCCGATAATAAGTGGTTTTATCAAAAACGTTCAAGTTTTCATGATTTGTACATCGGGTGAGGGCTCATCCACACCAATTTTAACGCACTTCTTCTTTGTCGAACGCTGCTAATTTCGTGAAAGAATTAAAAAAAATAAATAAATAAATAAAACCAAAGTATTTGTTTTATATAACAACCACGCCGCGAAAGTTGCACACCGTTGCGTTGCGCACTTTTCTTATTTGGCTCGAGTTATTATTTTGAGTGAGACCGGTAAGGAAGGGAAACCCGAGGCCTGTAAACAGTAAATAAATATTAGACAAACATAAAAACCTACCCTCTGTCCTGTACTTACTGTTCTTAGTCTTCTATCATTTACTAGACACAGTATTAAGGTCTTTGTCTTGTGTAGTCTGACCTACACTGTATAACAGGGGAACAACAGAAGTGATTGCGTCATTAATAAGCTGGACTGCCCATGGTAAATTTCCGGTGTTATGTGTTGCGGATCGCACTAGTGACCCGTCATCGAAGCATCATTTTCTGGTGATGCCTAGATGGCAGGGAGGATAGTGTGATTCGCTTGCATAGCAAGGCGGGGTTGTCGCACGGAAGGTCCTGGGTAAGCCACTCACGTCTGTTATTTTTCTGTTGTCTGGTGTGCTACTTCTTTATTTCTTACGAGTGCCTGAAAACAAACCTTTATGTTTGTCTAATATTTATTTACTGAGTGAGACCGACCGACGTAACATACATCGGTAATTATGTTAGTTGGGATGGGATTAATGTACTGCCTTGGTGCGATATATAGATCAAAATTTCGAGATACACCTCTTGGTTTAAAAAAAAAAAAAAATGTTGCCTCGTTTTGGCAAGGCACGTCCCGTTCAACCTTGTCTGTTATATTAGAGCGTGTCACGAAAGGGGTTTGTTGGTGTTGTTGTAATCTAAAGTTATCCTGGACCAAAAGATGTATCAGATGATACCAGGATAGTGCCAGATAAGAGACTGGTCTTACAAGAAATACCCCCTTTTCTGAAAAGAATCAGGGTGTATAGACATCAAAGGTAGAATCCAGCTGTATAAACCTCCAGGTGTGATGAGAGTGGATGTCCTGAAAGTCTATTTGCTCCCTTTCACGATTCTCCCCTGATATTATGTGTTATTATTATTTTCTATTATGGCTAATTATGCTTGGGGTACTAATTATGGTCTATCTATATATATATTATGTATCAACAAAACTTGGAACTCAATTTAAATAATTTTAGCAAGTCTGATGGTACATATTTACAATTTATTTAACCTATACCGTTTCTCTTTTCGGTTAGGTAACTTATAACGAATCAAATGTATTTACATAATGAAATAAATAAGCAAGGCATATCAATTATCAAAATGAATCAATATGATGAATTTTCACCTTTTGATTAACCATTATTTAATACATATATGTTTTGTCACTCTTACTGGACTGTGAAGTAGTGATTATCATATTTATGTCCACAAGGATTCATCATACACTGTATTTTTATCTATTTATTGTATATATTAGAGGTAGAGTCTGAATAGGCTGACCAGTGGCTAGGTTTTGCCACTTATCTTCTATGTAGAAATCAATCACGCTCCCGCCATGGACTAACACGTCTGTGAATTGCCAAGCAGTAGACGCTGGGTATCTGGCTCCAATGACTTTAAGAGCACTTGCACCTCAGAGTTCAACAGAGATGGATGATTCATGCACTTCTGGTAGTTTGCAGGATAAAACATAAAATACAAATAATCACAACCCCTGTATGGTCCAGCACTATTCTGTCCTCACACACAATGGACATAACAAACAGTGTCAGACATTGTGCTAACATATGCACAGGACAATTTACCTCAATACCACTCACAGCCAGTTCACTGTGACTATACTTTCCTTATAAAACCTAAGTTAGATCCAGTTGTCCATGATCCGCCTTCACACAATGATTTGGTCTAGTATAAAGCACTAAGTAATACCTTGATCAATTCCTTAAAACAATTCTTGTCATCCTTCCTTATGTTCCTGGTAAATGTCTCGTTCCTTTAAGAAATACTCCTTCAAACACTTTGTCAAACTTACAGACGTACTTTGGCCATCATTCTCAATTATTCTACACATTTTACAAGGCTGGCTTTCGTCTCCAAGAGTTTACATATGCTACAGATTTCCTAACGCACAAGTGGATTAATCACAGGAAAATTACATAATTATATACATATATATATTCATTCTTACCCTCAGGCAATACATACAAGCTGTAACAGGCTGTTAATGGGCATCTAGGTCTGCTAGGCAGATGCGGTTGGCAAAGGTACAAAACGTTTACACTTTTACCGCTTTCTTCTGTTCAGCTGTATTTTTTAAATGTTGTGGCCTCAATTTAGCCGTATCGGATGGCATGGGGCAAAAAGGGTGTTAAAAATCTCAAAATGAGGCATACTTTTGCCTTCTGTTCAATTAGCAAAATTTTTAATATTCATTATCTTTCTTATTTATGGGGCGATTTTGGTCATTTAAAGCTTGAATTATTCTATGAATTATTCTGTATTGATATATCTACTAATTGGTTAGTTTGCAAAATGCATTTTAATATATGCATGCTTTAACTAGCTAAATTGGGACTAACCTGATGTAACGAAGCCCTTTCCCTCAATATTTCTATCTTACCAAAATACTATTCGAGAAAGTTTTTACACCTACCTCTAGCGTAACATTCCCGTTGTTGAATTATATAATCCTTTCCGGTGATACTTCTTTATTCTTTCCAAAATTAAATGGCATTGTACCATCGGTTACACAAAATGGGCCTCTATGTTCAAGCCTAGTACGTTTTACAACACACACCAAGAATGACGCGTTTTCACTGGTTAGTGTATCAGAGAGTTCTCAACATATGGCGTGCGGTATGGTCAGATTTACTCATAAGTATACAGAAAACCGTGTTGTGAGACAGACTAAATCACGAGCGAGCGCATGTCCAAATATAAAAGATTTTCTGGTCTGATATCGACACCTCTTGGTCTCTCGCAACATATCAATGTGCTGTAACACACCAGAAGGTCTTCGCCGTTCAAAGGGCGCTTATTCCTTCACTACCCTTCGGCTCCCTTTGCACCACAAGTCTTCAACAATCATATCCCTCCGGTCACGTGCCATCAACTCAAGTTCTTTCCTTGTCTTCAACATTTTCATTTCTGTCTTCAGCTCTCTTCTCTCTCTCTCTCTCTCTCTCTCTCTCTCTCTCTCTCTCTCTCTCTGTGTGTGTGTGTGTGTGTGTGTGTGTGTGTGCTGTACATTTTTCCCCACACCGGGGTCCATAGCTTTCACAGGACAATCAAAGGGGTTCATAGCCTTCACTGGACAATCAAAGGGGTTCATAGCCTTCATTTTAAGATTTTATGTTAATGTGGATATGACTGCATGTTTGAACATGGGAATGGTCTGAATTTACTTCTCCCATATCTGTATACTATTTGTTTATATTATTTTTATGATATAATTTGGAGTGGGAGATTGTGGAAGCAGAGACACTTCTGACGAACTCCAGGCTTACTAAAGGTTCAGAAACATAGTTCACATTGTAGTATACTACATTAGTTCTGTATTATTTCTATGTTAGCTATGTTGCTCCACCTTTAGTAAGAGCAGAACTCATCAGAAGTGTAGTTCACATAGTAATATACTACATTAGTTAATAGGTACAATCAGCGTTGGCACAGCTGGCATTCCTTTTCACGGTAAGTCCTTTTCAGGGCTTCATCATGCTAGCAGATAGATACTATTAGTCCTGTTCAGGACTTAGAACCTATCAACGCTGTACTTCACCTTTTCACCTTTTTTTTAACTGGCTATCTGCGCTCGGATATAACCAACGGGCTGAACTCCAGGTTGAAAGGGACATGCCTCGCAACCCACAAGGTAAAAGAAAATTGTTCTTAAAAGTAACCTATTAAAATCCAACTAAGCCTAATTAACTAGGTTACCAAATCAGCCATGCATATCGACATATTCAACATGACCCACTTAACAAGGATTTAGACGGCTCAACTGAAAAATCATGATGACCTAATTTTAAGTCACCAACCTCTTTAATTAAAGTACCATGCCTGCTGGCGTAGATGATCATGTCTCTCCACAACTATTTGCACAGAAGTTTTCAAACTGGTCAGCTTGAAGCTTTCACTGCATTTTTTTTTTTTAATTTATTGATTTTTAAAATCTTGTACGTATAATTTTTTGTAAACCGGATAAAGAACCAGATTCTGAAACATTTGTACCCCGTGGAGCATATTCCAATGTGTGTTTGCCTCAATATACGCCACTGAATGCAAGGCGGGCTGACGATCCCCCAAAAGACGATAAAACGAACACAAAGTATGCAGTGTCAAACAAGGCGCTATCTCTCAGTTGTCTCATTTCCCTCGCCCTGACACTTGACATTTTAAATGAGATATAAGTAAACAGTAGAAAGAATATGACCTTGGTAAAGCCCGACAGATGGTAAACAGATCGTCATCTGAGAGGAGCAAAGAATGATCGAAAAACAGGTCCGTTAAATCAATATTATAATCATCTCTATCTATCACCAGCGTCCGATTGATAAAGTGGTTAGAGCGCTTGCTTCTCACAGCAAAGTTAATGGGTCCAGGATCGAAACCTGGTAGCATCACGCTCTAGTTTACCCAGCTGTAAATGGGTACCTGACTCTGCTCTTGAGTTAGGGAACGCAAAAGCAGCGAGAAGGGAACTGGTCACCGCACCTCAAACAGCTGGGCCTAGTATAATGAAGTCTTTAACACTTCACTTCCCTACGGCAATATCTGTTATGGGACTACCTTTACCGTTTACATATATCACGACACAACATTAGTAGTCGGTAGTGTTGCTGTTACGCTGTGACAAAACGGATTTGTTCATGTACTTTGTGCCCCTCTCTCTCTCTTTCATCCGCTTATTATTTGGGTGCACTTTTCATAACTGTCGTTCTCTCCGGCAGTACCACTTCATTTCTTCATTTTTCTCACTCATTGTCCTATTATTAGGCATATGTATTGCCCTTACATTCTTTTTGCTGTGACCGCACCCCAGACGTGTTTACGTTTCGCCAGGTGAATCGTAACAATACCAGGTTAATTACACCGGTCAGCGGGTGATACGTTTATCTCTTGACTCACCTAGCCACCTTTGTTAGAGACACTCTGTATTGACACAATATGGTCGCGTACGAGTGATGAATAGAATGCCATATTGTCTGTCTGAGAGATCCGTCTGGCGGAGGCACGAAAACACAGGCGATAATGAGATAATAGCTTCCGCCGGGCCATCCCTGTGTAATTGTTACAGATAACCTGTCTGGGGGAGACAGTATTGAAAGGTAGCATCTGAACATTAAATAAGTTCACAGATTTGTTTGTGAGTTGGCGGAAGTATTACATCATTATTAGAAAGAGGTCACGTGATGGCATTTTAAAATGCAATATTTTAAAACACGTGGAGGAAAGTATGATTTAAACACGCCTACCCATATAGTGCAACAGAGATTGGATTCGTGTAAAGTGAGAGCCAATGGTTTTCATTGGAAAATTCGTCGGAAGTACAATCTGGGATTTGAACTGAGAATGGGAGATATAACCTAGCAAAATCAGAGTCACAGATCAGACCATCGCAACGTCAAATAAGCAACTCCCAAGAGCCAGAGAAACATAGAACTAAGGATTCCAAAATTATAAATGACAGATCAAAAGTATTTGGGCAACTTTACAACTTAAAAGTAAACCAGCATTTTAAATACAAAGACTGGAAACTTAAAGGACCCGGAAGAAAGTATTTAGGCAACTTTGAAACTTAAAAAAGTAAACCCGCATTTATAAATACAAAGACTGGAGACCTAAGGAATCAGATCACCCGTCATAGGAGGAATACAAACATTTCCAGACCAAGTGATTCGAAGCATCTAATAAAGTGTTGTGTCCATTCTAAACTGTGCTAGGAGATTGTGTTCCCAAAAGTTACTTTGGGGTAAGTGTAAACATTTATTTTACAAATGTAAATTTGACATGTTTTTTTCTTGCCAAGTGATTATATATGAGGATGGCAACCTAAACCTATGAAAATAGTATATTCATAAACCCCTACAGCAAGCGCTGCTGATCGCTTCTTGCTAGTTGTACAGAAAACCGACAGCAGAGGTGACCCCAGACTCCGACTGGAGCAGTGATGAGCGATGACTACATCACATGTGCCTCAAGTGTGTCATATCATTTTGTGAGATACATGTACCTTGCTAATTTTAATTCAGGCAAATCATTGATTTTGCGCTGTCCAAGCACATATTTTCCCAGTTTAATACCCAGAAGAATATTGGTGATTTCTAATCATCTTCCCCGAGTTACGCTGTGTATACTAAAAAAATAATTTAATTATTCAGAGAGTTCATTGGTGTGTGGACAGCGAGACAATGCGCCTGTTAATTTGCAGCCAACAATTGTACTTAGCAGAGGCATTTGTTCTTTCTATTTTGTCTAAAAGTTCGTAGAACGAAGCTATCAGACCATTCGTGGAACGAAGCTATCAGACGGTTTGTAGAGCAAAGCTATCAGACTGTGAAGTGTCATCATCACAGAAGGATTGACGAAACCCAGGCTGCATGACTCACTCATACCAGATAAGTGCTTGTAAAAGTCACCAGCAAACGGACATTAAATTTTAATTTTTATCCTCAAACCAAGTCTCAATGAAGACGACTTTAATTTTCATCTAAAATTCACCATCCTTTCATCTCTATTTTAACCTGTTAAAACTAATTGATTATTAAATTTGTTACATGATATTTTAAAACATAACAATCATAGTTGATTCAGTTATTATAAGTGTGAAAGCATGCGTATGAGCAAGACTATTTAATATATATACATTTATAGAACAAATACCTATACTAGGAATTTCGCTGGATTTACACCAGCTGGGGCCTTGAACGGGCTATAACCATTGCTTCATTCTTCACAAAAGGCGGCGGATCAGATATAAAAGTTAACAATTGCCCTGCCAATGCAGCATTCTTCTTGACTTCTGAAATATCTTGTGAAACTCCCTTGAGATAGAAGCGTCATTACCCTTCTATCTACAACTCTGCCTAGATAATCTTGTGCGAAGGTTGACATCTTTGATGACCTAGTGTAGATACTCTTGAGTTTTGGCCCCTGTTGGACCACCACTGCAAAGCAGGGGAGGCAATTCGTGACATACGCCGAGTGCACTTTCAGATTATCACTAATTCATTTTCGGTTCCAGGGGTCTTTCAGGCGACTAAAAGAAGAATAGGATTACTGCTTCCTCCACAATATGATGTTACCATTTCCCTTCCTAGCTGCCTTTTCCTTTCTTAACATAAAATCAGAGGCAGGTACCCATTTACAGCTGGGAAGAATGAAGCGTCTTACATTAAACCTTTTAAAATCCAAATAATTTTCGGCCCTTTTTTCCTCTTTTCACTCTAAGGGGGGAGGGCCCACTTGGGTCGTGGCTCCAAAGTATCAGCCTCCTGTTCTTTATTTCCTGCCTGCGCTGGGAACAGAACCCATTCCACCTTGGTAACAAACACTGTCAATAGGCCTCGGGTTTCCCTCTTTGTTTGCTATGTTCCAGACTAACCAAAAAGGTGATGTTATACATAATACGACAATCATCAACGATCCAAATCAGCTTACAACTTCGTCATGAAATGAAGAAGCCTACGTGGGCAGTGTGACGTATAATGGAAATATAGCCTCATGTATCCGACAGCCTTTTGGGACTCGGCGTAGTTTTAAGATTCGCTAACTAAGTCACGCATTTCTCTGCCTGTCTGACTCACCTTTTAATCCACGCCTCTTTTTACTTGACCATAACAAACGAGCTTACCAACTTCACAACCTGTCATTCATAGCAGGGGGCGAACCACGTTCGTTTACGCAAGTTTCTCACGCGAGCTGATCTGTCAATATTACGATAACGAGCAGATCGCACGTGGAAAACACGTGGAAAAGTAACGGCCTTTGAAGATTCTCTATAAGGGGAGCAAATCCTTTGATGTTCGTACATACAGGGAAAAGATAACTCTTTGATCTCGAGAAAACAGGGAAAATCTCGGAAGTAAGCCCGCTACACGGGTTAAGCTTCTGTGTCGGTTAGCAGTGGCCGACAGAAGCGACCGTTAACCTTTATCTGGGAAACGTAGTTTCAGATTTCTCTGCTGGGAAACAGAGTGTGAGAATTCACATCTTCTAGAGATCATAACAACATGATCGTATATAAACTGCGTCTTTCCCAAATCTGTTATCAGAGTCGCTCAGAATTTTTTCGGAGAGTCTAAACACGTTATCTAGAACCATTGGGAACAGATGTGTTAATAGTTCGTGGTGTTTTCTTTCTGGATTTCTGGTAATATATAAATTTGTGCTTAAGCGTACTAAATTGTTAAAAGTTTTAGCATCTTAAATTCACGGTGATTTTCTAGTGTTAGAACTAGTGAATTAAATAACGCGTAGCTATTTTTATTCCAGAGGTTTCAGTTGTAATGCTAATTTTATCACCCGCTATCACACAGAAAAAGACGGTTTAGTTGACTAATTAATACACTAGGCGACGTATAATTGACGGAATACAATTCACTTTTATTTCATTGTGTGTAATTTAGTAAGTGACTGTGTTTGACTATTGTGACCGTGTGGCCAGAAGGATGCAATTTTAGACTGGGTAATTAATTTATACCAACGGGCTGATCACCCGTTTGCCAGTCACTTCGATTACGGAAACAACAGCAAATGGATTGATTTGCCGTTGCCCTAAAGACGCCAATAGGTGTGATGGGAAACAATGGCAAAGAAAACCTATCTGCTGTTGTCCTAAGACGCCACTAGGCGTAATGGCCACTGACTGCTTTGACGGTCGGTGGCTAAGGACGGAAGAAGAAGAAGAATTAATTTATGATCTGGTCTACGGTGTATATTTGTGCTCATGCTGGCATTCTCACACGGGAATGGGCGATTTAAACGAAACACACCTTTGCCATCCGTGAAGAGGATAAACGTGTGAGACGCAGAATATGTAATGGGAGACAGCCCTCGGTTGTTAGACATCCTGGCGCTGTCTGATAACACATCTTGTTGAGCACTAAACCGTAAGATGTGTCACTCGGGCAACAGATATCGTGGGAGTGTTGCCACTAGTGGGCGGACCTTGAGTTGTGTCGATTAAGAAGATAATCTTTACTAAGATGTGATCTCATGTCATCCAAACTGAGCATAGGACTCCTGATTTGCTCCCTAGAGGGATGGGCGGAGCTTTGCCCGACATTTTGACGTGGCTATCATGTGGTACAGGAATGGATATGTAGATTTAAACTGAAACAATGAGAGTCGAGTCAGAGGTGAAAAGAAGCCAGATCGTCTTCATGTGCGGTATGCATCCTCGGTACGATACACCAGTGAGGTAGAGGATTTGATACGCATATGTTGCGTATGTGCTAAGAGAACTAACGACATAGAGGTATGCTTTGATTTTTGAGAACCATGACGATGCTGCTTACATGATCTACGACATACAGAATTGGTTGATACTTTGTGGATGTCATCTTCTATTTTGTTAGAGTATACACTTGAATTGTCACATGTATATAGTATAACTTTACAAATTTTGATTATGTCCATCCATTAGATGATAGTCATTATATAACATGATACTTTTATAGATATGTTTGTATGACTTTTCAAGATATGTTTTCATTCGCATTACTATAACATTGCAATTTTTTTATATGTATGTGAATTTTGTTAGCATCGCCAGATGTTTATTTGATGGTATCTCCCGGATATATTTTACTTGGAGAAAATATTTTCTCTTATTTTGTGAGGTGAACTTTTGTTCTCACTAGACGCGCTATTGTGCGTTGATTGGGTCGGACATTATGTCGTTATATTTATTGATCCTTTCATCGGCGCATCATGCATGCGTTATGAGCTTGTTGCATCTCGCTCATTGATGTATTTCCAACAACAAAAAAAGTATCATTTTTTTTTTTATCCGGAGGGGGTGGTAGTCTGTTACCGTCATTTTTGTCGGTTCCAGAAGATGTAAACCTAATTTATATTTTTGATAATCGAAGGTACAGAACTGTATGTTAACTCCCTGAAACAGGTTGATTAGGGGTTACCTTCCCTGTGTTTATTCTTTCTTAAGACGGGATAGTTAACTGTTCTCAAATCTGTTCTGTCTACGCATGCGCTAGCTTTTAGCGCGAACCGAACATAAGCTGGTTTCTGCCGGACGAAGATGTCCGTTGTGTCTTCTCTGCATTATCTGGGGAAAAGATAGTATTGTCATATTAGTGATTCCCCAGAGTTATTCTGTTCGTCTGGAATGACGACAGGTGTTATTTGTGTAGTGTTTGGAATTCTGTCCAAGGTAAAATTACTTTATTATTACGCAAAGTTGCAGAACATTTAGTATGAACCTGTGAGTAGCGCTCACAGTTCTTGGGATCAAGAGTCCATTATGTGTGCTTGACGTAGCCAGTTAGGTCTATTCGTTGAAGTACTTTATAGAAGCACAATAACCATATATTGTTATGAAACCCGCAGGATGGCGGTACGTTTCAGCATGAAAGATAATACATGCCTATGGAAAATTGTATGCACACCATCATAGCTGGCAGACGCTGGAACTGGGTTGGTCATGTCCTCAGAAGAGACCCCGATGCCATCACAAGAACAGCTATGCTTTGGACCCCTGAAGGAAAACGAAAAAGAGGCCGACCAAAAACAACCTGGCGGAGGACTGTGGAGGCTGAGATGCAAAGAATGAACCAGAGTTGGGGCACTGTACGAAGGATGGCCACCGACCAAGCAAAGTGGAATCAATTTGTTGTTGCCCTACAAGACGCCACTAGGCGTGATGGCCACTAACTGCTTTGACGGTCGGCGGCTAAGGATCAAAGAAGAAGAAGAATGGAAAAATGTACAGTTGTTTATCAACCATTATAAAGCCCGTCATTACGGCCTATAATATGGAGCAGAAGAAGAAGTACCTGAAAGGTGAAACCAGGTGAAGTCTTGACATTATTATCAAGTTCACAGACTTCCATATTAAGCAACTAGATTTGTTTAAGGACTACCTGACGCGTTCAGTCAGGGGGGCCCTGAGTTACAGTAGGAAAAGAATGTGTTGTCAAGCCAGCGTTATTAGCATCATACCTACGAGCTATACGGAACTGATGATGTTCTATGTTCCTAATTATTACCACCTATGAACAGTAGTTAAAGGACAGACCATTGTCGATAACGTCCTTATAGATGAGTGGTTCAAGCTTTATTTACCAGATGTTTTGCCAGTCATATCCAATATACATGATGTGTCTTGATTCTCGTCCATTTGACTGTACCTGTTGATGTCACTGTGTCACGTAATTAAATGGTTGAAAGTTCCAGCAGTTTTCTACAATTACTGACTACTGCATGTGAGTGAGTGGGTGCCTTGTTTACATTTCAAAGATCCTATACGCATTCGTGTCTCTACACACCCACCTCACTTGTCAACCATACAATCTTCGAGTACCTTACATACAAGAAATGTCTGATGTTCGAATGTCAACATGACACCCTTTCAGCGCCTGGTGAGCTATGCATGCATAACAAAAGCTGCTTGGCCCAGGTCGGACGGACTACAACAGTACACAGCAAGGAGATTGTTACGTTCCTACATATCATACGTAAATCCCACCTTAACATTTGTAGTGGTCACATAAAAAAGGACATAACATTCGTGGTGGCCGTAAATATACGGTAACAACCTATCTAAGCACGACAGGCAGAAATGTAAAAATACAATTATGCCTATTCCTTTACCCTGATGAAATAAAGGTTTTGTTCGTTCGTTAGTCATAAGCAAGAATCCCAGTCTGATATTCGTTGAAGTGAAACTTACGAAGCTCAGGGTTATTGAAGATGATGATCGTGACAACACTACTGTCAGCGATCATAATGGAAGTCTTTTTTTTCCGTCGGGAGAAATAGCTGATGGCACAGTTAACCGTCGATAGTTTTTTCTTTTTAATCCCATTTGACATAGAGTACTTTTAGCGTCTCCCACGCCTGTTTCGGCCTTGGCTTCAAGCAGATTTCCTCATTGATTCCAGAAAACATTAGCTAAGGCTCTGCGCATAAAACACACACAAAAGCACCGCTACGGGCACGTGTTTTCACAAGTAATGGAAATATAATAATCCCGTTGTGTCCGAAAACGTAAACAGCGGGCAATATGGACTATCAGCTTTTATTCTACGCTTCGAAACCAGGGATGTGGCGTCGGTCGGTAAAAAAATGCCCGGACTCCGAATTTTATGCCATATGGTTAGTAAAAATAAAAACTGTAGTCGGAGTCGGGACTTCTAAAATTGTGGCAGTCAGAAATGAGATGATGATATTAACTGTAAAGTCACCCTGGAGATAAGCGACCAAATAATCACCGGACACTCATTTAAACCAAGCGACATGCATTACAAAAACCAGCGACCTGCATCTTCTGTTATAAATTTATTTTTTCCATCTCTTCTCTAATCTAACTAATCCCGGACTTTGATTGTATGCTACAAGCACCACCCAATTAACGGCAAAGCCTATGCTCCGGAGCGGCGTTGTTTCAGATATACTGTCCTCAGGGCCGTAGATACGGGGGGCGGGGGGGGGGGGGGGATTATACTGTGCCGGTACCAAAATAGTGCATTAAAAAAATTATGAGTTCAAAACCTCAGGAAAGCACAGGCAATGTTTTGTTGTTATTGTTTTTTTTAAATCTTCCACTCTTATCTACAGCGCCCTATTGGCTAAGTGGTTGGCGCACCTTCCTCTCGCGGCACAGTTACCGGAGATTCCAGGATCGAAACCTAGTAGCGTCATGCTTCAGTCTATCCACCTGTAAATAGGTACCTGCCTCTGCTCTTTGGTTAGGGAAGGCAAAGGATCACCCAACCTCATAAAGCTGGACCTGGCATGGCGAAGTCTACAACACTTCATTCCTCTACGGCAGTATCTACCACTGGACTACCTTTACCGTTTACTCTTATCTAAGCGTACAATTTGTCTTTGATGTGTGTTAATCTACTTGTCGTGGCAATATTTGTTGTTAAGTATACCCTGATATTAAAGATCATCATGGGGGAGCCGCGCTAGTGTAGTGGTTACAACACCGCTCTGGCGACCGGGTGATACAGGATCAAACCCGGGCGACGGCATTTGAGGATTTTTCGTCGACCGGGATTTGGACTGGATTAACTCGAGACCTGGCGAAGACATTTGAAGGAGTGTCGTCGACCAGGGATTGGCGGCTCCTGAGCCGACCCAGCTCTAATGGGTACCTCCGAAATCGGAGAGTATCTGCCTGAATGGCGAGGGACACCTGTCTCTGTACAAGAAAAAAGGGTTACTCACGTAAAATCAATGTCAGGTTAGATATTAATAATAACCTGAGATTTCGCCTCGAGTATTAGCGGGCGTACGAAAAAAAAAAAAAAAAAAAAAAAAAAAAAAAAATCATCATTTTTCCTTTTAGCTCCTTATGAACCATGGAGCCTGCCACTGTAGCTGGTCCTCTCGCAGGAAGCCTACAACAAGCATGTGATGGTTTCTGTAGCAAGTTGTTTAACATGATGAGGTTGTCAACCCCGTGCACAAACTCATGTTAGTCGCCTCATTCGACATCCCCCGAGGCAGCAGTGGTCTTACTCTTTCTTTGTCTCATCAGAGATCCCCGAGAACTACGCGAGGGCTGAGAAGAAACATGGTAGCGACTTTATATCGGACAAACCGTCCATTTTGGACAAGCTGACGATCCTATGTCGCACATAAACCAGTAGGCGTAGGATTGTCTTTACGTGGTAATCCCTAATCGCTGGCAACAAGAGCGCTTTAATTTCGACATCAAGTGCCAGGCTGACATTCTTGAACCTATCCACTTCAGACACAACACATCCTGATCTAAACGAAGTATTACAATCGCAACTACACGTGGCGGATGTAAATTACTGACCTCTCAACCTCGGCAAGATAAGAAAGACAGACTGAAAGAAACAAAGAAAGAAAGAAAAACAAGAGAGAGAGAGAGAGAGAGAGAGAGAGAGAGAGAGAGAGAGAGAGAGAGAGAGAGAGAGAGAGTGAAAGAAGAAAAAAAACAATTTTACATATTATTATTTATTTATTTTGTTTCCCTATAATTATTTTATCTATTTATTATTCATCTTAAATAATTCAAAAAATGAAATTAATTTACAACAAACAGCCCTATTTAAGAGTTCCTACAGTCTTCACTATCTTTATAATTTTTTTCACATATACTACTCGTCAAAAGTCAAGGGCCACTTAGAAAAACCTTGGTTGAAACCATAAAACAAATCTGATATAAACGTAATTGGTATCAGTCAAAACGGCATTTATTGAATACCAAATTGTCATGTCACGTAAAGAAATGGAAACACACATTCAAACGCAATGAAGCTGTGAAGTGTGTCACCGACCTTTTCAAAAGTCACACAATAGATATTGGACAAATAGACATTTCAAAATCGGGTATGACCACCGTTTGCAGCAAGGCATTCAAGACAGCATAGACGCATCGAGTCCACAAGGGTCCGAAGAGTATCCGAAGGAACAGCTTGCCATTCCTGAAGCAGAAATGCAGTCAACGGTGCAACATCCATTGGTAGGGGGTGATTTGTTGACTATCTTCGACCAAGGTCACCCCAGAGGTGCTCAATCGGAGAAAGGTCAGGTGAATGAGCTTGCCACGCCATCCTGATGATCCCATGTTGCTGAATAAACTCATTCACCACACGAACTCGATGGGTCGAGCGTTATCATCTTGGAGGATGGCATTACCACCTATGGCCTCCAGAGCAGGCTGAACAATTGGTCTCAAGATTTCGTTCTGGTATCTTGGGCCGGTCAAGTTGCCTTGGAGGATGTAGAGTGAGGTCCTGCCGTGTCTGTAGAAGCCTCCCCAGACCATGACAGAACCCCTGCCATAACGATCCACCTCTCGAATTGTGTCATCAGTAAATCGCTATCCTGGTCGTCTCCAAACTCGAATCCTGCCATAATTGAATGATACAGTGAAGCGAGATTCATCAGTGAAGAGAATTTGACTCCATTGTTGCCTTGTCCATCGGATGTGCTCGCGACACCAAGCAACACGGGCTCTGCGATGAGCAGGAGTAAGAGGGATTCTGACTGCAGGACGCCGAGCAGCCATTCCAAATTCATGTAAACGTCTGCGAATGGTGCTTTCACTGACATTAACGTTTACAGTTTGTCTCAGCTGACATTTCAGAGTGGAACAAGTCACTGTTCGATGGCGCAGGGCTGACAACAAGAGGTACCGGTCATCATGTCTATTGGTGCATCTAGGGCGACCTGGCCGGTGGCGATCCTCCACACTTCCTGTGGCCTGAAACCTCTCCAAAATTCTTTGGATAGTAGAGTGTGACACTGCAAGCCGTCTAGCAACCTCACGGACAGATAAACCACTTTCAACCCACGCTATAGCCCTCATTCTTTGTACGGTGTCAAGACTTCTTCTCGGTGGCATGGTTTTTGCAAGTGATGAAACTACCCTAAGTCTGCTGATTGTAAAACAAATTAAGAGTGAACTCTGTTCACGAAAAGTCGCCATTGCACTTGGAATGTCTTCTTCTTCTTCTGCGTTCGGTTTGTAGTCATGCTAAATCTGCAGGCCTGTCGCCAGGACGAAGTCCACAGTCTTTTCCAGGTCGGCGCGGCAGCCCCATAGCTTCTGCTGGAGCTCATCACCTTTTGGCCAGGTCGCACGTCGCAATTTATCATGGGTTGGACAGTTCTGGAGAATGTGTTCTGGAGTCTGGATATCAGTTCCACAAGGGCATTCATTCGTGTGGGATATCTTGAGGCGATAGAGATGTCCAAGTAATCTGCAGTGACCAGTTCTCAGGCGGAAAATTGTCGTTTGTTGGTGTCTGTTTAGGTGGTGGATTGGGTCATCTCTGCTGTATATATCCCCTTCCTCCTTCCACTGATTTTTGTACTTGTTGTGGATGATGGTTTTTGCTTCCCGATAGGGCAATGGGTGGCTGTATTGTTCCATTTTACTGCCACTTCTTGATAGAGCATCTGCTTTCTCATTACCAGTGATTCCACTTGGAATGTCAATCAGCACGATTACTTCACCTGTTTGGTTGTACGGAAGTTTGAAAAAACAGATTAAAAATGTTAATTTATGGCCAGCAAACCAAATTGAACGTGATCACCATGGATGTCGGTGAGTTGTTTTTATGCTTAACGTGCATAGAGGACTGTCAGAGGAAAATATTGCACCCATTTTTACTAAAGACTTCCTTCATTTAATCATTCTATGCGCTTATATAAAAGTGTATTGAAAATAATAGGGTGGCCCTTGACTTTTGACGAGTAGTATAAATTCTACACCTAAGTAACTTCACAGTAACTTCACATTCATTCTAAGCCGAGTTTACTGCTGTAATTTCCCATTTATTCTAAGCCGAGTTTACTGCTGTAATGTCTCATTAACTCTATGCCTAGTTTACTGCAGTTACTTCACATTCATTCTAAGTCCAGATTACAGCTGTAGTTTAACACTCACTCTAAGCCCAGCTTACTATTGTAATTTCCCATTAATTCTAAGCGCAGTTTACTGTTTTAATTTCCCATGAAATCTAAGCTCAATTTACTGCTATAATTTCCCATGAACTCTAAGCTCAATTTACTGCTGTAATGTTCCATCAACTCTATGCCCAGTTTATTGCTGTAATGTCCCATTAACTCTAAACACAGTTTACTGCTGTTATTTCTCATTAATTCAAAGCCCAGTTTACTGCTGTAATTTCACATTATATCTAAGCCCAGTTTACTGCTGTAATTTCACATTAAATCTAAGCACAGTTTACTGCTGTAATTTCAGATTAAATCTAAACCCAGCTTACTGCTATAATTTCCCATTAAATCTAAAACCCAGCTTACTGCTATAATTTTCAATTAAATCTAAATTCAGTTTACTGCTTTAATTTCTCATAAAATCTAAACCCAGTATACTGCTGTAATTTCCCATTCATTTTAAGTCCATTTTACTGCTGTAATTTCACATTCATTCTAAGTTCAGTTTACTGCTGTAATTTCCCATTAATTCTAAGCCCAGTTTACTGCTGTAATTTCCCATTAATTCTAATCCCAGTTTACTGCTGCAATTTCCCAGTAATTCTAAGCCCAGTTTACTGCTGTAATTTCCCATTAATTCTAAGCCCAGCTTACTGCTGTAATTTCCCATTAATTCTAAGCCCAGTTTACAGCTGTAATTTTTCATTTATTCTAAGCCCAGTTTACTGCTGTAATTTCCCACTAATTCTAAGCCCAGTTTACTGCTGTAATTTTTCATTAATATAAGCCCAGTTTATTGCTGCAATTTTCCATTAATTCTAAGCCCAGTTTACTGCTTAATTTTTCATTAATTCTAAGCCCAGTTTACTGCTGTAATTTTTCATTAATTATAAGCCCAGTTTACTGCTGTAATTTTTCATTAATTATAACCCAGTTTACTGTTGTAATTTCCCATTAATTCTAAGCCGTTTACTGCTGTAATTTTTCATTAATTATAAGCCCAGTTTACTGCTGTAATTTTTCATTAATTCTAAGCCCAGTTTACTGCTGTAATTTTTCATTTATTATAAGCCCAGTTTACTGCTGTAATTTTTCATTAATTCTAAGCCAAGTTTACTGCTGTAATTTCCCATTAATTCTAAGCCCAGTTTATTGCTGTAATTATTCATAAATTATAAGCCCAGTTTATTACTGTAATTTTTCATTAATTGTAAGCCCAGTTTACTGCTATAATTTCCCATTAATTCTAAGCCCAGTTTACGGCTGTAATTTTTCATTAATTATAAGCCCAGTTTACTGCTGTAATTTTTCATTAATTCTAACCCTAGTTTACTGCTGTAATTTCCCATTAATTCTAAGCCCAGTTTACTGCTGTAATTTTTCATTAACTATAAGCCCAGTTTACTGCTGTGATTCTTCTACTTGGACGTCATTTCGTCTAGTACTGATCAATTATTTTCCATAAAATATTCCTTTGCCCCGCTGTTAACCTACATTCGTTCGACACTCACCAGGTGTATACTATTAATCATAAAAACTTAGGAACTGTTTGTAAAGTAAATCCAAGGTGTACAGGAAAGTTTCGCCGGAAAGTTTTGTTGTTGTTGTTGTACACGCAGATTAATACAATTTACCCTTTATTGAATTTGGCTACTGTTGCACATCATCACCATACTTTCCGTGGAATTTTCTCAAGGGAGTAATCAACTTGTTTATACTGTAGCCGCGGGCAAATTCTTCAAATAGCCAAGTGTTTAAATCAGGGGTCCTCAAACTTTTTGTTTGTTCCGACCCCTCCATGGAATTCCTGATCCTTAATAGACCCCCAGCCAAATAACAATAATAAATAAATAAATAAAATAAGGAAGTGATTACAGAGGCATAATAAATTATCATTACCTTGTTATTGAACTGGTTAAATTCATTAATGGGAAGGGTGTGGCTGACCAGCATTAACAGCATGATATTAGGCTGGAGATTGGTGAGTTTTAGTCGTTAAGTCACCAAGCTTTTCCAGGTTCAGTCTGTTCCATTGCTTTGATAAAACTGCATGTGCATGGCTAAAACCAGCTTCTACGTACTTATTTGTAAGTAAAAACGGCTCAACTACTGCACAAAGCTTGGGGTATTTTTGCACCAGTATTCAAATTGCTTGGGGGTCGATATCGATTACTTTTGGTACCCCTGGTTTAAACGGTCCAAGAAAGAAGTTCTTGTCTAACAGGCGGAAAAATTCCCAGGGTGGTACATGTTTCAACACTGCCGCCGACTTGAACAGTATGTGGTGGGTAATACATTCACCAATCGCTACATGTGGCGAATCAGTAACAACAGTGTGGCGAAGTGGATTATTAAATGTGGCATGATACTGCCGACAATTTCATGAAAACAAATGTTGAAGACAAATAAAATGTATACACTGAAAATAAGTATACTAATTTCTTGATTTGTATTTGAGTATATATAAGTAAGAAAAATGCTTCAGTAAAGCCACTAAAATGAAACTTTGGATTCGCACTTTTCATCATAGTACCTTCTTTTTAAATTTAATGTGGCGAATGATGTACTTTCTGTGCTTCTCTATGTTGCGGAATGTTGGAGAGTAACAGAGAAGGAAATGTCGAAACTGTCCTCCTTCCACACAATCTGCCTAAGGAAAATTCTCCGAATCTTTTGGCCAAACACCATCAGCAACCAAGAACTACTTATTCGGAGTAACCAGGAGGACATGCACACCATCATAGCTGGCAGACGCTGGAGTTGGGTTGGCCACGTCCTCAGAAGGGACCCTGATACCATCACAAGAACAGCTATGCTATGGACCCCCGAGGGAAAGCGAAAGAGAGGCCGACCAAAAACAACTTAGCGGAGAACTGTGGAAGCTGAGATGCAAAGAATGAACCACAGTTGGGGCACTGTACGAAGGATGGCCGCCGACCGAGCAAAGTGGAATCAATTTGTTGCTGCCCTACAAGAATCCACCAGGCGTGATGGCCGCTGACTGCTTAGATGGTTGGTGGTTATGGATCAAAGAAGAAGTGGCGAATGAATTATGAAATTCGCCACCCCCGTGGCTTGACTCAAAATCCGACTAACAACGCTGGCCTTAAATGAACAATCACTGAGGTTTCATGCGAATAGGAAAAACAAACCTACATGGCTTTATGGTAATTCTCTCTGTAAGAGTGAAGTATATGTAACATAATAAAAAATGTATACACAGTTATAAATAAATTTGCTACAGGTGATTCACCTCTACACCTCACGGTAGAAGGGGAACGACTAAGTAAGTAGATTAAAAAAATAATATGCTTCGGAGTTCGAATCTACCCTCAAGCTGTTAAACTTTGAATTTGGCACATATTTCAGACCAGGAATCACATTTTCATGAATAATATTAAATGTATACTTTTAGTTCGTGTTAATTTAATATGCTTCCAAGGTGGCCTTTTTTTTTTTTTTTTTTTTTGAGTTTGCTACGTTTCAGCACAGCGCACCACTTCAACCATTATTCTTAAGCATGGAGGGTTGGTTATATTGGGACGCTTTCTTTTAGTGTTAAATATCTGCTGACTGTACATACTTTTTGTACTGTTCTGTATTATTTCTTAATGGTGGTGCTTTGTTACTTTTCCTGGTGTTATTTTATGTAAATCAGAAGTCTACAGGGAGCCGCGCTAGCGTTTGGTTCTTCACCGATCCTGTCGTCCGTTGATACAGGATCAAACCCGTGGCGGCATTTGTTTTTGTGATGCACCGGAATTTTATTCTGTATAGTAACTCGAGACCTGTGGGAGATTTGAATCAATATAAATTTCTACCAGGGACCGTTTCTATTTTGCAATTTTTGCAATGTAACGCTCCGAAATCGGCGAGTACATTTGTCTGAATGGCGAGGGACATGTCTCTGTACAAGAAATAAAGCATTCTCACGCAAAATCAATGTGTTTAATCGTATTACGTTCTTTCCATCCTTCACAGGTGGGTTCCTCTATTCTAAAGTACCAGGTTCCTAAGTTAAATTGTGGCTTTTGTTTTTGTGATGCACCTATTTATTATTCTGTATAGTATTTGTGGGGATTTGCTATCATATAAATTTCTACATTCCGTTCTATTTTGCAATTTTTGCAGTAACGCTTTACATTTCGTCTGTGTTGATTACATTTCTTGCATTCCAGCAAAAAGTGTTTAATCCCCCCCCCCCCCCCATCCCCCCCCCCCCCCAAGATGTTAGTTTTTTGTTCCCCCCCCCCCCACCCCCCCCCCCCCCCCCCCCCCCCCCCCCCCAAGATGTTATTTACTAGTATTTTCATTTCAGCTTCTATATGTCCACAGTGGCGGAAGTTCGTCTCGTTTTTCCAGCCTAAATGTAACATCTAACTTGTATGAAGTCTCATTCCCACTTCGCCTGTCAGCACTTGTACTAAATCGTTTTAGATAAACATACAACAAACCCCACAACTTTTACACAAACATCTCACTTTCCCTGCTTCTATATTGATTCAGTTTTCCGAGAGGTTCACAAAGCGCCCCAAAGGAATACGAAAGCACGGACGACGCTACCGAAACCAAAGCACCGATGATGCTACTGAATACTCAATACAACATGAATAATTTTTGTTTTCTTTGGTCATACTTAATACATACAGTAAACTAGTGAGCCAAAGCGTACCGTACTAAATGTTATTTAGGCGTGTTGTCCAGTCTTGACGAGGCACGTCAAATTTAACTCAGACACAAGATTCGTCGGTTATGTTACGGTTCTGTCCAAATATACAAGATCGTGGGGCCCTGATACCTACAAATCCGAGAGATTATTACAATAATTGGTCTCTTTTATGTTCCTCTTCCTCCATTTCTCTCCATCACTTGAAGTAATCACGGTTCCAGTTATGATACAAGCACATTCTTCATGTTTCTGTGGCAAGTCAAATCTTCGATAGTTACATATTTCTATGACATGATCATTTCCTCTTCTGTGCCCTTCCTTTTGTTTTTTCTCACCCGCTCCTTATCTTTGTTTCACTTTCATCGTTCAAAGTTTTCTTATCACATCTTGTCATACCTCTCACCCACCCCTTTCTGACTATTTTCTCCCTTGTTATCGGTGAAGTATAGCGAAGGAGTGGACTTGCCACATTGATTTTTCGCTTATCGCTAGCTCCAGAAGGAGTAAGATCTACACTGTGCGACATTACTATTGTTAGCCTAGACTTTCTGTTTAGGGACGATACACACTACAAGGTTGCCGCATGTTAAGGTGTGAGCTCGCAAACATGACAAAATACATGGCAGATCTCACAGGGAGGTAAGACGCGGACAGTGATGTAATATTTCCGGCACAAGTACTTTACTGTGATAAACAATTACAAGGAAATATAATCTTGGGGATTATAATGTTAGATATGTGAAGAAGTGAGTTTGTAAACATGACAGGCGAAACGGAAGAAGCAAGACCGTACATCACCTGTGTGTTACCGGGGCCCAAAAGGGGAGCAAAGAATAGTAACACTGTACCCTACCAGGCATGTCGTAAAAAGCGACTAAGAAGGGTTAGGCATGGGGCTGGTTACCCCATCCCGTAAAAAAAACTTTTTACCACAAAAGCTTCAACAAACATGGACACGTCAAATAAAGAATATAAATCAACTCAGCCGCCCAAGACAGAAGAAGGTCCTCTGGAAAGGAGGCGCATGAAGCAACCTAGAGAAGGCCGAAAGGAGTCTGGGTTGCCGACTAACCTTTTTTCTTCTAGGAAAATCTCCAGGATTGGCACATGGAATGTTCGCACTCTGTGTGAACAAGGGAAAACTGCACAGGTAGCAGCAGAAATGTCAAATTACAGGATTGATATCCTGGGTCTCTGCGAGACACGGTGGAAAGGCATAGAGAAGAAGAGATTGATCACAGGAGAAATGGTGTTGTCCTCAGGACATGAGGAGGAAAGAGCCCACCACAGTGAAAGGGTGGCTCTAATGCTATCCAAGGAAGCACAGAAGGCACTTATAGAATGGGAAGCAATGGGACCCCGAATTATAACAGCAAGGTTTAAATCAGCCAAAAAGAAAGTAAATATAAACATCATTCAGTGTTATGCACCAACAAACGATAAAGAAGAATCTGTGAAAGAAGACTTTTACACCAGACTACAAAGTGTCTTGGGCAATAAGAAAAGAAAGGACATCACAATTTTGATGGGGGACCTAAATGCGAAAATAGGAACAGACAACACTGACTTTAAAGAAATCATGGGAAAGCAGGGATTAGGTATGATGAACGAGAATGGGGAACTATTAGCAAACTTCTGTGCTTCAAATCAACTAGCTATAGGAGGAAGCATATTTCCACATAAAAGAATACATAAAGCAACATGGATATCACCAGACCACAGAATTGAGAATCAGACTGATCACATATGCATAAGCAAGAAGTTTAGGTCATCATTGCATGATGTGAAAGTATGAAGAGGAGCAGATGTTGTATCAGACCACCATCTTCTGTTGGCTAAAACAAAATTAAAACTCAAGAAATTTACAACAGCATATAGCTATAGACAACAGTTATAATATGGGATATCTAAGAAAAAAGGAAATAAGAGGAAAAATTTTCAATCACAGTATCCAACAAATACCAAGTACTCCAACAGCTGGAAGATGAAACAGATACGGAAGACCACTGGCAACAAGTAAAAAATATATGGAACGAGACATGTGAAGAAGTACTGAGAAAAAGAGAACATCAGTACAAAGCATGGATAACAACAGAAACCATTAGTAAGATAAAATAATAATAAATTCTTTAAGCGCCAAACACGGCGCATAAGGCAGAAACCAGTGCTCTCCAGGTTGTTCGTTGTGACGCCACTCCTCTTAGCTCTTGCACATTATTTAGGCCCAACGTTCTTCCTTCTCTTATTATTGTTCTTCTGAGTGTTTCTTTTGGTCTTCCTTTTTTCCGCTTACCCTCAGGAACCCAAGTGAGCGCCTGTAGTGGTATTCTGTTGTTTTGCATTCGTAGGACATGACCGATATATGACCATCGTCTTTTCCTTATATAGTCGGAGACATATTTCTGCCTAGAGTCTTCTCTTATTTGTCGATTAGTCTTGAATTCTTTCCAACTGATGTTCATGAGTTTTCTAAGACATTTGTTCTCGAATGTATTCAGCTTGTTCTCCAATGATTTTGTTATTTTCCAACTCTCACAGCCGTATGTTAACACTGAGATAACATTTGAATTAAACAGACGAAGCTTGGTATGTATATTCAATGATCGTAATTTCCAAATGTTAGATAATCTATTGAAGGCGCTAGCTGCCAAAGCAATTCTAGTATGGGTTTCTCTTGTTGTGTCACCATCCTGAGTCATTTTACTGCCTAAATAATTGAAACTTTCAACTTTCTGTAGTTTTTCCCCGTTCAAGATGATATCAAAGGTCTCGTTAGAAAAGTTCATAGCTTTAGTTTTAGAGGCATTTATTTGGAGACCAATTTTAAGCGAGAGATGACACAAATTATTTATTGCTTCTTGGGATTGTCTTGGTGTTGAACTTAAGAATGCTACATCATCTGCGAAATCCAGGTCCCCCAGGAATTTTCCATTTGTCCATTTTATACCCAATTGTTCATTGTGGGTATAGTTTCTCATAACCCAATCAATAGCTATTCCAAAAAGTAGTGGTGACATAATACAGCCTTGTTTCACCCCTGTTTCTACTGTAAACCATTCTGTATTCCCTTTATTTGTTCTAACACAACATCTTGCATTGTCATATAGCGCTTTGATTATATTCACATATTTTGTTGGAAAACCATAGATTGTAAGTATCTTCCACAATGATGGGCGGTGTAGACTATCAAAGGCTTTTTGAAAATCGACGAAGGTGATAATAAGTGGCGATTGCCTTTCCACTGATTCTTCTATAATTGTTCTTAGTGTGAATATTTGATCAATACATGATCGTTTCGGCCTGAAACCCGCTTGTTCTTCTCTGATCTTTTCGTCAGCATGCAATTTAAGTCTTTCTAACATCATGCAACATAATAATTTTCCAGGTACTGATAATAGAGATATACCACGCCAGTTATTACAGTCTGATAGATCACCTTTCTTCGGTAACTTTACAATAATACTGTCTTTCCATTGTTGTGGTGGTTGTTCTTCTCTCCATACTTCATTTATAATATCTAAAATTCTCAAGAGGTTGTTGTCATTAACTGCTTTAATCATTTCCCCTGAAATTTCGTCAACTCCAGCAGCTTTAAAATTTTTTAATCTTTTAACGGCTTGTTTGATCTCGTCCAGCGTGAATTCATCGCAAGTTATTGGCAAGGTGGTTGTGGATGTTTCATTATTAAAATCAGGTGTTACTGTTGGTGGTGGTCTGTTTAGCACCTCCATGAAGTGCTCAGCCCATCTCTTCATTTGTTCTTTTTCTGTTGGTATTGAATTCCCTAATTTACCTTTAACAGGTGTTTCCATAGCAGTAGGCTGGTGACATAGTTGTTTTGTAATTTGATAAAGGCACCTACTATTACCAGTTCTTGCAGCATTTTCAGCTTCTACGGCCAGTTCATTGATGAAATGTCTTTTATCTCTTCGAGTTTTTGTCTTCACTTCTTTATTTAACAAGTTATAAGTTAGTTTGCAAGATTCAACTGCATTATGTGTACTTGCCGCTAGTAGTTTAAGTTTTGCTGTTTTCCTTTCTTGTATTTTATCCCAAGTATCTTCTCTCATCCATTTTTTCTTTTTATGTACTAGGTATCCGGTGGTCGCTACAGCTGCTTCTGTCATTGCTGTTCTCAGTTGTTCCCATTTAGTATCGATTGTCTTGGTGGTGATATCGTTGTCAATTTTGCCTAAAGCATCGAAATAGTTGTTCATTTTGACATTATATTCCTTCTTTATATCATTTGATTGCAGTCTGTGTACATCTATTCTTCTATTTTTATTCGGTTGGTATAACTTCTTCAGTTTAATTCTCATTTTAGCTATGCAGAGGTTATGATCGCTTCCGATCTCTGCACCTCTGTATGCTCTGACGTCTTGAACTGATGAGCGAAATTTAGCGCTTATGCAGAAGTGATCTATCTGGTTCTTAGTTCTGCCATCAGGTGAATTCCATGTTATCTTGTGGATATTCTTATGTGGAAAGATGGTGTCTGCCACAACGAGGTTTGATATTTCACAAAGTTCTAGAAGTCTTTCGCCATTTTGATTCATACAGCCTATGCCATGAGTACCGAGATATCTTTGTACTCCATCGTTGTTGTCACCTACTTTGGCGTTAAAATCACCCATGACTGCTATTATGTCATGCTTGGGTATTGTGTTGATGGTACTTAGAAGTGCTTCATAGAAGTCATCTTTTGTGGTATCAAGAGCGTCGTTAGTTGGTGCATAACATTGTACAATTGAGAGCTTGAAAAATCGTGTCTGAAATCTAGCTAATATTAGCCTCTCATTGATAGGTACCCAGCTGATAAGCGATGCTGCTGCTTTCTGTGTCATTAGGATGGCTACTCCCTCTGTGTGACGATTATCATTACTACCAGAGTCGGTTGGATCGGAGGGTTGATCAGTGAGTTAACAATTCACTATCGTAAAACAAGCTATTGTTACCGAAACAGAACCAGGCTCGACAGTAAACATGACTCACTCTAATATCTTGGGGGCTAAGGAGATTTCTAAAATTGGATACTGGAATGTAAGAACTATGTATCAAGACGGAAAATTGGAAGAAGTAATTAAAGAAATGGATAATTATAAGTTGGACTTATTGGGTGTCAGCGAGTGTAGATGGACGGGGAAGGGCATAAAATATATTTCAGAAGAAAAAAAGCAAATTAGTAAGATAGAAGACAGGAAAAACAAGAAAGCAGATTTAAACAGAAGCAAAACCAGAAGCTCCAAAGCCAAGGCTCAGGAAGTGTACATAGAAGCAAACAAAGAAGTAAGAAGAAACATCAAAAGAGACTAGATGAAATATTTTGATGATTTGGCAAGGGAAGCCGAGGAAGCTGCAGCAAAAGGAAATATGAGAGACCTGTACAACAACACAAAGAAGCTAACAGGGAAATCTAAGCAAGCAAATGGCCTCATAAAAGATAAGAATGGAAAATTGCTTAGTAATATACAAGAACAAATGAAGAGATGGACAGAACATTTTGAGGAACTTCTCAATAGACCATCTCCAACTAATCCCCCAGACATCCAGCCAGCAGAAGAGGAGCTACAAATCAGCTGTGAACGACCAAGTAGAGAAGAAATAAAGAAAGCCATAAAGCTTCTGAAAGATGGAAAAGCAGCTGGTCCAGATTGCATTCCAGCAGAGGCCATCAAAACAGATATTGATACCTCTACAGAGATATTATACAAACTACTTGGCAAAGTCTGGGAGAGAGAGGAAATACCAGCAGAATGGAAGGAAGGTGTTGTGTCTGTTTTTATCCTGTAAGAAACGTTGTAGCCTTGATAGATATGTTGATTTTGGTTAGGGTTAGATATTAAATCTGACTTAAAACATTGTCAGAATTAACCGGGCTTACAGGTAGCCGACTACAGTGTCAATACGCGGAATCGTAGTGTGTAGAGTTCGAACACTGGGATCAAGGTTAATATAAGTCCAAAAAGTCCAACAGTACAACAGGGTCCTTGACCAACTTGGTAATATAATATACTTGACCCATTGGCTGGTAAGTTAGTTAAATTGAATATGTTTATTTTGACGACGACGAAGACGATAAACTTGCAGAGTAGACATACTCTTACATTGACGGTTGCACATATTAGTCAAACAAGTATGGCATGAAAATCATATCATTATTCCATTTCCATATCTATTTCATGGACCTCATAAACGATCTTGTGGCTAGAAGATCCTTTTACTACAATATATATATATATATCTGAGACGCCGGACGATTCACTGGAAAAACTTCAGTGTATTTAAAACCAAACATACTCCAACAGAGGATCAGTTCTCACTAGCGGCGAGCCATCAAGGACCGCGCCGAAGCCCTAACTAGATCGTGCCGGTTATTTAAAAGGCGAGTATCAATGGGAGATACTTATATAAACGACGCTGACACTTCCTCCTGGAAGGTAGCAAAACCTATAATCAATTAACTATTCCCGTAATATGGGACACTTAGATCAGACCAACGTCTGTCTTCTTAAGCCGGCATTCTGTCTCTCTCTGACGCGAAAGCGTACTCTGGCAACAATCAAATACATCGCACCAATTTGTGCTCTTTAGTGCAGAATTAATTTAAACTATTATTACTTACACAGATGCGTACCTATAGTACATCTAACAAAGTTAGACTTTGGCATCTGGTAAACTTAAGTCTCGCACCCTTAATACCTATGCGAAAAAGGACGTAACAGAAGGTTATCTGATCAAGTTGCCTAAGAAGGGAAATTTACAAGAGTGCACAAATTATAGAGGAATAATGTTACTATCAGTGCCAGCAAAAGTATTAAAGAATCATCCTGGAGAGATTAAAAGAGTCCATAGACAAGCAACTGAGAGATGAACAAGCAGGTTTTCGACAAAATAGATCCTGTACAGACCAGATAGCCACATTGAGAATAATAGTTGAACAAAGTCTGGAATTGAATTCACCGCTATACATCGGATTCGTGGACTATGAAAAGGCATTTGATAGTGTAGACAGAGAATCGCTTTGGAAATTTATGAGGCATTATGGAGTTCCCATGAATATCACTAACTTAATAAAGAAGACCTATGAAGACATGACATGTAGAGTTCTTCATGAAGGACAACTTACAGAACCGTTTAGGATTAGAACGGGAGTGAGACAGGGATGCCTCTTGTCTCCATTTCTTTTCTTACTAGCAATAGATTGGGTTATAAAAACATCTACATCACACAACAGAAATGGAATCCAGTGGAATCTGACTAAACAGCTTGATGATCTGGATTTTGCAGATGACTTGGCTCTTCTGTCCCATAACCATAATCAGATGCAAGAGAAAATGAAAATTCTCGATGAGAGGTCACAACAAGTGGGCCTGAAACACAGGCAAAAAAGACAAAGATTATGAGAATAAAAGCAAGAAATGATAACAAGGTTGAATTTGAAGAAACACCACTAAAAGATGTAGAATCTTACACCTACCTTGGAAGTAATATAGACAAAGTTGGAGGGACATACAGTGATATCAAAATAAGAATACAAAAAGCAAGAGGAGCTTTCATTGCATTGGGAAACATATGGAGAACAAGAGAAATCAAGTCCAACACGAAAATAAGAATCTTCAACTCAAATGTGAAGTCAGTCCTATTGTATGGCTCTGAGACATGGAGAACAACAAAAACAACAACCAAAAAGCTACAGACTTTTATAAATGGGTGCTTGCGTAGAATAGAAGGACTGAAATGGTATGACAAAGTCATAAATGTGGAATTGATGACAAGAACCAGACAAGTGCCAGTGGAACAAGAGTTGAGAAGAAGACGCTGGCGATGGATAGAACACACATTGAGGAAACCTGTTGATAGCATTACAAGGCAGTCCTTGTTCTGGAATCCACAGGGAAAGAGAGGCAGAGGTAGACCAAAAAAACACATGAAGAAAAGAACTGTAAACAGAGGTGAAAATGATGAGGAAAACATGGAAAGAACCTGAGCGGATGGCACAGGACATGAAGACATGGCATGTGTTTGTTGAAGGCCTATGCTCTTTGGGGAGCTAAAGGGTATTGATTGATTGAAGACCGTACATGACCTTGAAAGATATGCAGATGAATTTGTAAATGACATGTAAAGAAAAGATGAGTGTAGTGGGGGGAAAAGACCCCTTCCGATATCAGACATTAATTCGTGGTTGGATTGGTATGGAAGAGCTAAAATAAACCACTTCTGATTTGAGGTTTTTTTTCCAACGAAACCACGTGCGGGTGTGATCGATGATGTCACTTATAATTTGCAAAAATTTAAGACTACTTCACTGCATTTCTATTTCGCCAAGAAGGCATTTCAGGCAGCCAGGATAATGAATAGAAACATGATTCCAACATAAGGACAGGACCAAGTATTAGAGGATCTTCTGATATTAGACAGAAAGAAAACTCGACTATAGCTCTGGAAACCGCGAGTCTTAGGAACCTACATACAGAATAACATTGAGATTATAATTAAAGTAATACCCCAATCACCAGGAAGACGGCCTCTTGAAACCAGTGGCCCGACACTATTTTGAAGTTTTTTCTGTGCAAGAAGTCTGTAAATTCATTCCCGATAATCGGAGTAATTTGTAATATGTACATTTTATAATTAAATTTGTTTGCATTTAACATGTGTCACTTGTTTGTGGGTGTACAGGTTCATAAGAGGCTGACAACATCTGCATATAAAATGATTGGATTCAATAACCATCACTGCAAGAGTTGGTGGCGGATTTCCTTAAAAGGACCCCAAAAGCAGAGGTAGCCCCAGGCTCTATGTGGAGTAGGGAGTTGTCGATGATGACACCCTGGTGAACATATTTATTATATTAATATTTTAATCAGTTTATGTGTATATTCAAATATGTTTAAATAATGCAATTGTCGTTTTCCGCTGTCCAAACGCACTTTCATCCGACTCATTGGGTTTAACATTAAAGCTCATGGAGGATAAAGTTTCTGAGAAGATGAAATGGTGGAATGGAAGCGGAGGACGTCTGTTTCATGTCAGGAGACTCTATACTTAGAAGAAACATTTGTTTTCTCTCACTTTGTAGTACCCGTCTCATTCATTGTCCTGATATTCCAAAATCCTATTCTTGTATCGTGTTTTGCGGTCAGGACGTCCGTTCTCATGTCAGTGGCTTCCTTTCGGCTTTCACCACTGACAGTCATACGAGCCTCAGACTCCGGATGTCCATCCCGCAGCAAAGTTTGTTTATTCGTTGTTGTTTCCGTAACTTCAATTTTTTTTTACATAGACAGGGGTGTCAGCCCTATGCTAAAACCCCCAACCTGGAGGACCAGGGTGTCTGCTTTCGTCTGACCCCTGCCCCGCAAACCTGTCCAGCTTGGTAGAACCTTCCAGGAGTAAAACTCCCGCTGGCATAGCTCTGGGGGTAATCACAGCACAAGCACAAAATTAAGATTATATCAGAGTTGTGTGCTTTCCGTGCTTCTCTATGGTGCAGAATGCTGGAGAGTTACAGAGAAGGAAATGTCGAAATTGTCCTCTTTTCACACAACATGCCTAAGAAAAATTCACCGAATCTTTTGGCCGAATACCATCACCAACCAAGATCTGCTTACTCAGAGCAAGCAAGAGGACATGCACACCATCATAGCTGGCAGACGCTGGAGCTGGGTTGGCCATGTCCTCAGAAGAGACCCCGATGCCATCACAAGAACAGCTATGCTTTGGACCCCTGAAGGAAAACGAAAGAGAGGCCGACCAAAAACAACCTGGCGGAGGACTGTGCAAAGAAGAAGAAGACTTTGTAGTACAAGTCTGTGGTTCAAGTTGCCAGCAGTCTCTGCTATACGTCTACATCAGACGGGTCTTGAAGACGCTTGCCTTGACAATTGGAGTGGTTACTAACAGCATTATCGCCATGGACTTGCTACTGCCACAGAATTAGACGATCGACGGTACAGTCAACAACACCATTGGGAACCAACAGTGACGGAACCCAACACTAACAACAAATAATTGTCAACACCTGGCTAGTTAAGTATTACAGTCAGGTCTAGCCAAATAACGTTTTCTCAACTATAGCCACTTTATTGTTACTACCAGCGATGAAAACATCAGTGCTTCATTTTTTCATAAACAACTCTATTTTAACGTTGTTACGATAATTGATTACTAGATTTATTATCTGTAAATATAAACTGATGGTTGATTTAATCATTATTGAGTGAATTGCACCCGTATGTCTCAGTAATTTTAAATGTATAACCCTACAAAGTTATTAAAGTAATATCTTACTGAATCATTTCAGTTGGGGGCTCCGAAAATAACGAACAAATTTCTTTTTCATCACAGAAGGAGTGGGAAAATAAAACGTTAATTACAGCTTACATGATTTCAGTTGTTATGTTTACTTTCTTAAAATTCCCATGAGGCTTCCTGAAATAGAAGCATTATTCTTCTATTTATATCTCTGCCAAGAGTAATCTTGAGCGAAGGTTGATAACTTTGAAGGCCCTCACTTTCATACTCGGCCACTGTTGGACCACCGCAGCAGAGCAGGGGAGACAAAACCGTCACAGTTTCTTTTACTTTTCTCTATTTCGTCCCATCAGTCCTCTCTTCTAATAAGTAAAATGCATTTATACATCTACTGCATCTTTGTGTATCCAGTCTTACTCTGTCCATGTTCTTGGTCAATCAATAATTGGTCTAAAATGCATTTATACATCTACTGCATCTTTGTGTATCCAGTCTTACTCTGCCCATGTTCTTGGTCAACCAATAATTGGTCTAAAATGCATTTATACATCTACTGCATCTTTGTGGGAGCCGCGCTGGTGTAATGGCTTCGGCGTTGTACTGGCGACCAGGTGTTCATGGTTCAAACCCGGGCGTCGGCGTTTGAAGAAATGTTTACGGCCGGAAATTTGACTGAATAGCCTGAACGGCTCCTGTGATAAACCCTCTGTGGATGGGAAGGAGCGAAGCTCCTGACCGGGTTGGAAGGAAAGTCCTCAGGTTCCCCAGCCTCGCAATGACATGTCATTGGGCCGAAGGGGCTGAAAGCCCAAGTGCCGCTGGTTAAGGGAAAAAAAAAAAAAAAAAAAAAAAAAAAAACTGCATCTTTGTGTATCCAGTCTTACTCTGCCCATGTTCTTAATAATAATAAATTCATTAAGCGCCAAACACGGCGCATAAGGCAGAAACCAGTGCTCTCCAGGTTGTTCGTTGTGACGCCACTCCTCTTAGCTCTTGCACATTATTTAGGCCCAACGTTCTTCCTTCTCTTATTATTGTTCCTCTGAGCGTTTCTTTTGGTCTTCCTTTTTTCCGGTTACCCTCAGGAACCCAAGTGAGCGCCTGTAGTGGTATTCTGTTGTTTTGCATTCGTAGGACATGACCGATATATGACCATCGTCTTTTCCTTATATAGTCGGTGACATATTTCTGCCTAGAGTCTTCTCTTATTTGTCGATTAGTCTTGAATTCTTTCCAACTGATGTTCATGAGTTTTCTAAGACATTTGTTCTCGAATGTATTCAGCTTGTTCTCCAATGATTTTGTTATTTTCCAACTCTCACAGCCGTATGTTAACACTGAGATAACATTTGAATTAAACAGACGAAGCTTGGTATGTATATTCAATGATCGTAATTTCCAAATGTTAGATAATCTTGGTCAATCAATAATTGGTCTGCCATATTATATCGGTTTTGTATGTACTGACGTGGTCATTACTCTTACCCAGTATTTCAACATGGGCAAACAGACGCAGTCTATCAGCTTTTAGAATTGACATTATCATATTTCTTTGCACTCCTTATGAAGCATGGAGCTACTATTGCAACCGGACTCTTGAAGAAAGTCTGCACTAAGCAGTCACATGTTCTTGCAGAAGTGGTTTCTGTGACAATTTGTTTTACATGATCAGGTTGCTAGCCATGTGCATAAGCTTATATTAGTCGTCTTGGACGACATACATGAGAGTAAAACAGTCATATTCGTTACCTCTTCAGAGACCCCCAGGGACGTACATGGGCTTTAGAATTGTAAGTTATCGTAAAAATGTTTAAAAAATGAACAGTTTAGTTGCCAGTCACTTCCGTTCTCGACTAAAGTACAATTGCAGTGCTTCACTTGCACACAACACAATCGCGTTAAGCTACCGAGGGTAAAAAATATTATTATGGTTCATAAACAATCGAGACGGCGGTTCTATATTTTCTTGCGAAGGTCTATTCCTTGTGTACAGATAGTGGTCTATGACTACATGTAGAAATTCACGTAGGGAAAAGTCTACAAAATAACTCGTATCTTAGTTCACCTTCACCATTTTCAGGAATCACAATGTCGATTGATGAGAAGATGGCGTTGGCGTAATAAAGATGATTAAGACAGCGAAAAGTAGAATTATATGCATGTTTGTACAAGGGGGAGATAATAACGCTCATCAGAGAAAGCTTCTTTCCCTTCCACTAAACTTGATACAACAAATACTGTTTTCTCAAGGGGTTCTTGCCCCGCGTAGTTCCCGGGGGGAGGGGGTTTGAAGGGATAAAGAACGAATATGACTACTTCAGGCATATCGTATCAGGCAACTAATTTGAGGTTATGCATGGAGCTTGTAATCTCATCACGAAAAACAAGTTGCCATAGAAACCACCGCTGCAAGAGCATGTGAATGTTTGGTGTCTACTTCATGCCAATGGACCAACTACAGTGGTGGCTCCATACTCTGCCAGGAGCACAAAGGAAGATGACGACGACAACACTGATGATGATGATGAACTGAGTTCTTGCTCTGCCTGGCCACTTCACTGGGTGTGGGCGCAGTTTAGTAGTCAGTCTAGACCAGATATCATATAAATAATACAGCGGTTCTGTCAATGCATCGAGATCGACTGTAACAGCATTTAAAGTTACTCATATCTATACGTACGATAAAACAAGCCCTCTAAGATGAACCTTCGTACACGTGAAATCAAATGTGATCAAGCAGAGTGCTTTGTTTTTTTAAAGACAATGCAATGAATACTGACTAATATAACTCAGACGAAATCTCGCCTGTTTCTTAGATTGCATTGCTAAGACTGGTAATTTTCTATTAACTAATTAGTAAGAAGTAGAACAGTCCCAAATCAAATGGTTTGGCCATGTCTGCAGAATGGGAGAAGATATGCTACCGCGACAAGCATGGGAAACTAAGAGCCAGGGATCCATACCTCCAGGACGACCCAGAGTCCGCTGGGAGGACAACATTAAACAATCTTTGAAGGACCGAGGACTAGAATGGAACCCGGCCAGTAGGAATACAGCCGATAGGATAGTTTGGCGCTCTCTTCCAAACCTCAACACCTCATGGTAGAAAAGGAAAGTAAGTAAGTAAGTAACTAGTAAGATTAGATAAAAAGGTCAAGGTAGCCCCCATAGCAGATACTGCCGTAGGGCAGTGAAGTGTTAGAGGTTTCACCATACAAGGTCCAGCATCGAGAGATGGGGGTGGCCGGTTCCCTTCCTCGATGCCTTTTTCTTCCCTAACTCAAAGTCAAGTATCCACTCACAGCTGGGTAGACTGGAGCGTGTCGGTACCGTGATTCGAACCCAGTACGTTTGCCGCGAGAAACCAGCGCTCTTACCACTCTGCCAATCGGATGCCCTTAAAACTGCCAGTAGCAAACATTAAAAACGGTGGACAGATGACGAAATAAACTTTGAGAGAATTGTGGTAAAGTGGGATGTTATAAATATTTATAGGGGACTTAGTGTACTGACTGAGATCAGCTGTGAAGGTATCTGTATCTAATAAGTGTGGTGTATTACAGATGACCTTACTTGCTACCACATTTTTACCTCAGTCAGAATTATTCTGGAATATTGTGATGACTACGTTAAATGTCTAGGGTTATGAAAATGATGAAGTGTAAGTCACAACAACAACAGACAGATAAACAATTTAATTTATTCCACAACACTTTACAACACTGTGACACTCACACACATATAACAATCTATAAGACTATCTTAAATGAGTCAAGTGTTTAAGTTTAAAAAATATATGTATTAATTCTTGTCAATAATGGATATCCTGATTCAACTACACAGTGAACCAGGAATCACAATCAAATGTAATTACAAGTATTATGTACACAGGTTATATATATGAACTTTGTATTGACATAGTTTATTATTATTATTCTATGTGTGTAATTTGTGCAGTAGTAATATGAGGTAATACTGGTTTTGTTCAAGCCTGGTTGTTGTTTTTCATCATGACTTCAAGTGTTTGATTATCGGGGAAATAGTATTGGGAAAAGTTCACAGTTCCTGTCATTTGAACTAATTAATTGTCCCTCTGTGTTTGATAAAATGTCAATTTTTGAGGGGGCACATAATGTTGAGCTACTCTGGCCACAGAAGCTTATCTTTCGTGATGGCGGCAGGAAAAGACTCCTCTGCTCGATTGCTTCCTGTGTTCTGGAGACACCTCACTGGTCGCTATCTGGACCCAGGAGTATGCTGTCAGCCTCTGGATTCAGCAAAACTCAGACCAGGTGCTGCTTCAATAACTAGGACCACAGTCCCTGAAACAAGAAGGTTGTACCTCCTATTTCAGAACTAATTTATAATCTATTTCCAGACTGAACACAATACATAACAAACCCTGAGTTCAGAGCGGTAGGCCAACTGCTATCTTCATCTGAAACAATTTACACCAGTATTCTCCTCCTAAATGGTTACTACGCCTCTGCAATTCCAGCCTTAGTTCCTTCTAGTCAATAAGATAGGTGTCAGTGTACTGTTTGGCAATTCCATGCAGTTTTACTTTTCTCCGACACCTTCTGTTCAGGTTGGAGCACTATATAGGCCTTGCCTCATGTTCGCTACTGAACCACACACATATACAGACATAAATTATCAATTTACATTCAATTTTCATTAAAAAGATATTGAATATATCAAGCTTACCACAATTCATGGAAATAATACACAGATACGTTGACTGGCGATGAATAATGGCACAAATTATGGCACAAATTCCGATCCGCCTCTGTCCCAGGCTTTTATTTAGAAAAATATGATCTGGCTCTCAACGCACTGTTTCTTAGTAAGTTTATTTTAACATGTGGCACTGAACTGACGCTCCTAATTGCCTATATTGGCGGGTCTAACCAATCGAGCCATGTTTACACAAGCGTTTGAAAAAAAAAGTACCCTTCCTTCCGTCTCCCCTAACAACAAAAAATAGTATTTGCAGACCGACTAATCATGTTTAGCCTTACATATACTTCCCGCCAATCAAATAGGAGGTAACATGTTGGCCTATTTCCCGTACAATGGTGGTTTCAAAACCTGCCACTGCGCAATTCTGATTTTGGTGTTGTCTGACAGCACCACCATTTTATTTTGGCTATAATTTGTTAATTCCTAGACTATTTGCGTAACGTTTAACATATTCTTTGTCAGCAAGTCCTAAGGAACCCAATTATATAAATTTAAGGGAGCTAGGTGGCTGCGTTCAAAATGTGCATTTTCTTCTACCTCCTGTTCACTTCGATACGATGTGGTGTCTGGGTACTGTCAGGCTTTCAACCGTAAACCAGTCTAATGTCATGTTTCCCAATAAGCATTTTTCAGGTTTTTAAACCTAACTCTCGTATGGGTAGTGTTTTTTATCACTGTCCATCTGAAAAAAAAGTATTGCTTCTGGCCTTTCGCTTGGGGAGGGTGGCATTAATTGTATATCGCGAGACGCGTGTTAGGGTTGCATGCGTTCCTGCTTTCAGCCCTCCCTTCTCTCTATCCTAAGTTCATCTGTCTTTTCATCACGCCGTGTATAAAATGAAATTAATGGAAGTATTAATTTAGGTCATTACGCGGTGTGCCTAGCTCAAGGTTTTCTTAGAAATGCAGTACACGTTTTATTGTAGAAAGCGTGTAGTGATGCAGTAGGCTTTACTATCAACGTGAAACGTTACAATTTGCAGACGAAGTAGAAAACAAGGGGGATTTTTGTACGCCATTGTGACAGCACTGTACTTTTACCATTTCTCTTTCCTTTTATTGAATTTATGGGTTAGGCTTTACATTTACCTTTTAATTTATATATGTGGATTTAGAATGTTTCACGACAAGAATGTAGCTGGACGAAAAATACAATAATGGAAGTTAGATAACAAAACACACGAGAAATAGACTGACAGGCATGTCAGAAAGAGTGGTTCAAGATAATATACTGACTTGACAATTGGGAAAAAAAACGAGGAGAGAATGGAGAGACAAACGAAAATGTGTTCAAGAAATGAAAAAGGTAGGTAGCTAGATCAATAGATGTAACGACAAGACAGTTGTGAAGACTGAAGACATGCCAAACGGTAAGATAACCGATTTGGTTTTTTGTTTGTTTGTTGTTTGGTTTTTTTGTGTGGTCAAGGGTGTCTATTTTCTCAGATGACCGAACAAACAAGTGACCCAGCTGGTACGCCTTCTAAATCAATAATGAAGAAACACAAACGCAGCGCTCTTTACAATAATCCAAAACAGATTTATTGTTAGATATCCAAGAAACAAATCGTTTAAGTGCGGTGAACACTTCAAGCTCAAACACGTTGAATCTTGTCGATGCGCTAATTCCAGATTAGGAAAGATGTCGCCAAATATTTTTGTTTAATCCCCGCGCCAAACATGAAACTTTCATTTGAATACGACGCTGGCAAACTGCCAACTAAAAAAACAAACAAAGGCAACCCTATAACAGATACTGCCGTTGGGGAGTGAAGTGTTAAAGACTTTACCATAATATGTCCAGCATCGAGTGGTGGGGTGACCAGTCCCCTTCCTCGCTGCCTTTTCCATCCCTAACTCAAAGAGAAGAGTCAGGTACCCATTTACAGCTGGGCAGACTGGAGAGTGCCGGTACCGTGATTCGAGCCTGGCACCTTTGCCGCGAGAGACCAGCGCTTTAACCACTCTGCCAATCGGATGCCCTTAAAACTGCCAGTAGCAAACACTAAAAACGGTGGACAGATGGTGAAATAAACTTTGAGAGAACTTAGCGGGAAAAAAGTCCAATAATGGAAGTTAGATAACATTACATACGAGAAATAGACTGATAGGCCTTTGAGAAAGACAGTCTGGTGAATGAAATGACAGACAGCGCAACAGAAGAAAAAAAAGTAAAAAGAAAACAGGCACGCATCAAACTTTCGGTGCAATTTCCTTCCTGCACGTTTTGTATCAACACAGAAACAAAAACTGCTCACTCAAGCGTGTCATTAGAGGCGATTAATATTAGCCTGTTTGTGGAGCTGGCAATGTCATCATATACAACAAATTGCTAGATACAGCCGCTACAAGAGCATATTAATGTTTTAGTACACGGTACCCGGGGACTAGCTGCAGTGATGGCTCCACGCTCCATTGGGAGCGAACAGGAAAATGATATTTTGAATAATCGCGACTCTCTGGTAGACCGTCCATTAAACTCTACAGGTAAAGCATGAACTTATTTCATTGTAAATAAATAATACACAAAAGTTTGTTTAAGGCACTCGTGAGAATTAAAGAAGTAGAAGACTAGACAACAGAAAAACAACAGAAGTGATAGGCTTACCGGGAATGGAACGCCACACCTCCCCCCCCCCTCTTTATTTAATCGTCTGACAAGGCACGTCGGCAGTCATTTGTCTTCTCTCGTGTACAGTTAAATTGATGAGTTTTTGGCGCAGCATTAGAAGACAGCACTTCCGGTTTATGCAGCACAGAAAAATGCCAAATCCCCGTACTACTTTTCTTCTACCTATTTTTTGTTTCTATGTACTAAGGGAGAGTGGTAACAGTGCTTGCCACTCGCAGGTTCCAAACCTGGTAGCGTCACGCTTCAGTCTACCCAGCTGTTAATGGGTACATGAGTCTGCTCTCGAGTTAAAATAATTGAGAGTCAGAAGGCACAGACAACGAGGAAGGGAACCGGTCAACCCACCTCATACAAGCTGGACCTAGAATAACGAAGTCTCTACCACTTCACAAACATTAGACTATAGGACTAAGTCTCTAACACTGCCATGCCCTACGTCAGCAGCTGCTACGATACTAAGTCTCTAACACTCCACTGCCCTACGGCACCATCTGCTATGGGACAATCTCTAACACTCTCATGTCCTATCATCTGCTCCGGGACTAAGTCTCTAACACTTGACTGCCCTACGGCAGCATCTGCTATAAGACTACCTTTACTATTTATTTTATGCACCAAAGAGTACATCTTTTCCACTGGTCACGTGTTGCATAAAGAGGACAATAAACCCGACCGGAAGCTCTACTTAGGTAAAGATGACCATTCAAATCACGCGTTCTAAAAACACCAAAATATGAAACCTTGTAACGGGTTAGAGGTCGGAGACCCCACCAAAAATATCACTTAGATTTCCTTGACCTTGTATTCAGTGCATAAGGCTTTCACAAGTGCCCGTTGTTAACATTTTAGGTCGTTCTTTAAATAGTACAACTGTTAACATTCCCAAACTATCCTGCTTTAATGACGTGGCCATAGGGAAAAGAGAAAATTTGGCCAAAAGAAACTTCCGGTGGTGTATCTTTATTTTCCAACCAATTACGTTCTTCCGGACATTATTTACGCATGGAATGGGAGCATGGGAGATTTTTAACAAGCATGTGTGCTCCAAATCCTCACAATTAACAATTTGGCTTCTTTTTCCACCCAATTTCTATCTGAATCATCACCATCACCCTTCAGCTTCCATAGGAGCATATGCCTTCAACAAACTTTAGTCAAGTCCTCTTGTTCCGTGTCATCAGTTCCAGGCCTTTTCACGTCATCCTCAACCCTTTCATTTCTGCCTCCATGTGGTGGTTTTTGATGTTATGAAATGTTGTTGTATTTGTTTCTATTGTACTGAATGAGGTCAGCTGTGAAGGTCCCTGATTATAACAAAGTTTGGGTTGAGTATATCAGGACACCTTTCTGCTACCACCTTATGACCTCAATCAGACCTATTCTTGACTAGTATGTCTGATAGCTACGTTTAATGTCTAGGGTTATGCAAGTGTGGTGTGATGGTAATTAATTACACAAACACGCACACAAACACCAATATTAATCTATGTGATCAAATCAACCAACACCGGTTGTTAAAAGTTGGTAATATACAATTTTTTTCTTTAACTTTATTAGTCCTATACCTAGGATTCTTTTGGTTAGGACTGTCAAATCACATGAGATCAATTTATATATATATACATAAATAATAGGCATACATAATTAACTAAAAGAGGACAATTTGTCCTTAATTATATATATATTGTAGTTTTTATGGTACTGTAAAATTTCTAGCTATTTCTAAAGTGTTATGAGCTGGCTGGTTTGGGTGTTAACATCACGCCCAGTCTTTGAAACAATGTTTCTTTTCTCTTGATTCACTTTACTTCTCGACAGATAGTCTTTATTTATATTTTCTTTTCAGGTTTTATGAAGTGGAAAAGTTGATAAATTCTCCTCGTGCCAGGGCTTGTTTACTTAATTGACACTGGAGGATTGAACATAGATGTATGATCTGCCAACAGCCACTGTTTATCTTGTCCCAAAAGAAATAGGGTAGGCCGCGAGTACCTCTATCTCTGCTGGAGTAACTTTTTCACACAGGAATCTGGCACCTGACTAGTGCCAGACAAAAACCCTGTAACATGAAAATTATGTTCTGTCTTAGCATAATACCTAATCCATCAAGTTTACAAACAATACAATATTTAACCTAAAAGACCTGGATCAGATCTCTCTGACCAACTCAGCACATCTCCATAAAATGAGGTAACACTTTGTACAAGTTTTCATATTCCTCTCCCTAATGTCTGCAACGCCTCTGCCATTCTCAATGATCTTTTTCCATACAATGTGATAGGTGATGTGATTCCTGGTGACAATCTATAAATATTTTACTACTACCTCTCTGGTAGCTTGATAACATGATGGAGCAACAAATAGGCTTGTATAAGTCTACTAATGACTTCTTTACTTACAGTCGTAATGTTTTCTTCATTACCCAAGTCAAACAACATAATTAATAGTATAAATAATGTTAATAATTTCGGTCTTACCACAATTCAAAGAATACACACACAGGAACGTTGAATTAGCACAACCTCAGATGTACTGCTTGCTGGACTATAGCGCCCTTATACTTTTTATTAATTATATCTATATTCAAGGCACGACACACTTCTCAGCTTTCAAGCATCCTGCTTCTATGAACAGTCTTCATGAAAATGGCACCGAGCCTTCAACTTTCCCAGTAATCTAAACTGTTTCGACCAATGAGATCTAACTACTAAGTTTGTCAATTCAAATTTTTAAATCTAAGGTCCAATTTCGGTCCAATGTTAGTGTACTTCTGTCGGTCTGTCCGTCCGAACTTGGCATTCGTCAAAAATAGACTTGGTTTTGGCCTAACACTACAAAAAAAATATTCAGTTTGAGCCATCCCATAATTTCTTTCCCCCCTTTCAAACTCCGCTCCAAATCATATTACCTCAGTCCTAACGTTCCCCTCTTTTGGACTTTGCCCTACCCTCTCGTGCCTCTTTTCAACAACTCGTGCAAAAATACGTTACCGATAGCGAATGTCAGAACACCAGTGTGTTTGTCACTGTGTCTGTGACTATCTAGTATTATGACCATATCTTGGCTGTTAGTTGGACTATAGGGTAAATGAAAACATATTTTTGGTCAGGAGACACTATGGCACCCAAATATATAAGTTTTATGAGCCTATGTATAATGGTTCAAAATTCCATAATTTTTCCATGTTAGTCTTCAATAATATTGAAATCTATAAACTACCACCTGTTCACTTCCTTTTACCGCTATTTTCAAACTAAAAACGAGAATCGTCCGTAGTCATTATTTATAAGAGCTAAGGCTGTCTGCGTGACCAAATTGACGAACATTTTTTAGTTTTTGTATCGTAATTTGAAAATCGCCCAAGGCTATGTCGCGCGAGTTGGCTTTTTTAAATCAACGCGAGACGGCGTACCCTAGGTTCTGTCTTTCCATCCCTCCCCTCCTTTTCTTTTATTCTATCTGTCTGTCGTCTTGGTAATGCGACTTGAACTTGCAAAAGTGTTACATTTAATCTCAAGGACGAATTAGGAAAAGACAGTATCCTCCATTCGGCTATTAGGCTTATCAAAACCCGCATACTGGCTGGCGTGGGGGAAGAAGACGCTGGACTCAATTTTACTTTCTATCTTATTTTTTACTTTATGCACTATAATATTACTTAATTTAGCTATTGTATTAAGAATATCGTCACATATCGCCCCACTTTAGAACAGACTACCTAATGTCAGTTCATAATTCGAAATACACATAGATAAATTTAAATCATAAGCTTACTCTGCTTGTATTTTATCTTGAATTAAGGCAGTTGGGTCAGTTCAAAGTAGGCACGACTCAAGAAATCTGCCCCAGACCTCTGCAATCCAAGAATCCATCTCAGCTGCTGATATTATTGTCTGTCTTATGCTGATATAAGTCAGTATTCACCATTTCTATTCACTGAGTCTGTCCTATGACATATCCAGAGAAAATTGATGTCCCTCAAGTTTGCAATAGTTATGAGGGGATAATCTATAAAATGGTGATGGCAGAGTTATGTAGGGGTTCCAGTAATCTCATTATCAGCCGGAATAAACACTCGGAGTAATTTCAATCCCAAAAGCACAGGTGAATCTCCGAGGTGCCCATAGCCATCCCTTGGTCTGAGCTCAGGCTTGAGTTGAATTTGGAAACACCCTTTTCTATTTTCCATATCTGATTCTATAATGCGCCATTCAACTGGAGGCCCTATTCACCAATTATATTCTCCGCCTAACGACACATTTTGGTGAAATAATGTAATATGTGGGGAAATGAATTTTTCTGCACCAGAAATCAATTCGCCCTGTATCATTGCTATAATATATGTGGGTGATCTCCATCCAGAGTCCGTACAATACTTCCCTTGGACAGTGTGGCGTCGGGTGACTACCAATGTCACCAGTGCCCTTATCATGCTAAATTAATAGCCATATTGTGAAGCGCGTTGAACACTTGCCCAAGTGCGCAACCACCCACTTCCCACTGTTATTTTGTTAACACTTTGTTTTGAATTCAAATCTGGCGGATTATCTTCAATGTTAATGTTGGCCAGTTCATGAAAAGTGGCTTCAAACTGAGCCTGGGATGTCTGGTCTTTATTTATGCGTTTTCCTTGTGCCATACGCAGAGATGCTAATGCAAATATTTTAGGGGAAGACTGGTTTTGGAAAGGGGTTTTCTATCCACGTTACCTACCTTTTTATGATTATTATTATGTTTAATTTTTGGCCCATGTGTTTCAGAATGCTTGGCGGGCATCTGATTATTAGTTATCCACCCTGTGGAATTTTCCTTGCTGCACTGGTCGCAGGCCTCAACAAATTTTTCAATGTCTTCAGCTACGCCTGACCAGAAATATGTCACAGATGTCCTTTGACGGGTGGTTCCACTCCTCTGATGTCCCCCGTCTGGTACAACATGTGCTTGCGCCATCACTTTTTCCCTGAATGAAGTTGGAAGTACCAACTGTCCCTGTCCATTGGGTCCTGCTCTAGCTTTCCTGTAGAGCAGTCCCTCCTTCAAATAAAATTGTCCTTTCTTAGGGTGTGCATGGCTGTTTGGCAATTTGCCAAAGCAAGGTTTTAATGATTTGTCCTTTGCCTGGGCCTTTCTCATCTGTTTAGGATGAATGTTTAGTGGTGGTGTTTCCTCCTTACTAGGGGTCGACCTGACCTGAAGCGTGGCCATTACCACAGGTTTTACAGGGCTTCCTAGAAATACATACTTACTTCCTAACACCAGCGGGTAGTTAGGGTCGGCACACACAGCTGCTCTAATCACTCCTTCCACGTACCTTGTCTTTACATTGATATGGGCTACTGGAAGTGTTATGGTGGCTACTCCCTTTACGGCCCCTTGTATCTCCACTTTCTCTGTGGTATACTGGTCAGGGTGCACCAGGGTTGCACTCACAACAGAGTCATATTCCAAACCTGAATCGTAAAGGCACCTGACTCTGGCACCATTACACGTCACTTCTTCACAGATGGGGGGAATGATGAAGATTAATATGATTCTCTGTCAGTTTCTTCCTCCACATGTCCACTGTTATCATGCATGCCGCGTGATATGGAAGAACTTTCCTACCACATTCAATTGTATTATGGTTATTCATCCTACATATTTTACAATATTTTCCTTCCTGTCTGAAGGGTTTCCTGTCATTGAACTGTGGGTTTCTATCTCTATGGTCATATCGCTGCCTATCAAAATTGGATTTACCTCTGGGGTTTTGGTCCCTACTATGATTATAATATCCATCTTGGTCTATAGGGGTTCTATTTTCTACTGGTTTCCTTTCAGCACCAGCTACTTCTGCTTGGGCTGCCTGATACCTCTCAGCGACATTGAGTAACTCACCCAGCCTCTCTGCACCTTGTTCCATGAGAAACTTTCTCAAGTCTGGAGCCATGGACTCTCTCAATTGCTCAATAAGGATCATTTCTTTAAGATCTTGGGTTTTCCCCAGAGCAGTCCATTTCTCCAAGTAGGTCTCTAAACGTGCAGAGAACTGGTGATAGGTCTCACCCGACAGTAGCGTGGCAGTCCTAAACTTTTTCCTGTAAAATTCTCCATTCTTTTCATACCTTAGCAAAGGAGCCTGCTTTAACATGTCATAATTGTCTTGGTCATCTTTGCTCATTTTTGCAAACACTTCATAAGAAGCTCCCCTAAGACCCTGAGATAACTTTACACTCCACCTTTCTTTCTCTAACACATAGGTGGTGGCTAAAACCTCAAATCTGAATAGAAATGATTCAATGTCATCGTCCCTCTCAACAAAATGGTCTAAATGGAACCCCATAGCTGAGGTTGAGGCTCCCTGACTAGCAGTGGCATCAGAGGTAGAGGGGCTGGCACCATTTTCAGGAGCATGGCCTTGCAACTCCAACTCCCTTAGTCGTAGTTCATGCTCCCTCTGTAATCTCCCATCTTCTGCTTCCCTTTCGGCAGCCAATCTCTTTTCTTCTGCTTCCCTTTCGGCAGCCAATCTCTTTTCTTCTGCTTCCCTTTCGGCAGCCAATCTCTTTTCTTCTGCTTCCCTTTGCAGTCGTTTTTCTTCAGCCTCCATTTTCTTTTCTTCAAATTGGAGCCTCTTTATTTCAGCCTCCCTATCCGCCTCCAATGCCCTAGCCTCCTTGTCAGCCTCAATCTGCAACCTTTTAATTTCTTTCTCAACTTCTAATTTTCTTTCTGCCTCTAATTTTCTATCTTCTATATCTGTTTCAATATATTTATCCACCTTTGAAGTTACGTATTGAACCAACTCTGGTCCATCCATACCCATCTCTTTAGCAGCCAGCACAGCAGCAGATCTGAACTTGGCTAAATCTGCCATCCTGTTTCAAACAAATTCTAACAATGTTCTAAGGCAAATTAAAAACTCTAATTAACAATATTAACTCTAAGTACTTAATTAACTACTGGCCGTGACAATTCATCAACCTTTTTCCTTCCACTTCAAATATTTTTATTATTGAATCTCTTAATTTTAGGGACCCTATTATAAATGATACGTTTAAATCCCGGACGAGCCCCCAATATATGTGGTGGTTTTTGATGTTATGAAATGTTGTTGTATTTGTTTCTATTGTACTGAATGAGGTCAGCTGTGAAGGTCCCTGATTATAACAAAGTTTGGGTTGAGTATATCAGGACACCTTTCTGCTACCACCTTATGACCTCAATCAGACCTATTCTTGACTAGTATGTCTGATAGCTACGTTTAATGTCTAGGGTTATGCAAGTGTGGTGTGATGGTAATTAATTACACAAACACACACACAAACACCAATATTAATCTATGTGATCAAATCAACCAACACCGGTTGTTAAAAGTTAGTAATATACAATTTTTTTCTTTAACTTTAATAGTCCTATACCTAGGATTCTTTTGGTTGGGACTGTCAAATCACATGAGATCAATTTATATATATATATATATATATATATATATATATATATATATATATATATATATATATATATATATATATATATATATATATATATATATATATATATATATAAATAATAGGCATACTTAATTAACTAAAAGAGGACAATTTGTCCTTAATTATATATATATTGTAGTTTTTATGGTATTGTAAAATTTCTAGCTATTTCTAAAGTGTTATGAGCTGGCTGGTTTGGGTGTTAACATCACGCCCAGTCTTTGAAACAATGTTTCTTTTCTCTTGATTCACTTTACTTCTCGACAGATAGTCTTTATTTATATTTTCTTTTCAGGTTTTATGAAGTGGAAAAGTTGATAAATTCTCCTCGTGCCAGGGCTTGTTTACTTAACTGACACTGGAGGATTGAACATAGATGTATGATCTGCCAACAGCCACTGTTTATCTTGTCCCAACAGAAATAGGGTAGGCCGTGAGTACCTCTATCTCTGCTGGAGTAACTTTTTCACACAGGAATCTGGCACCTGACTAGTGCCAGACAAAAACCCTGTAACATGAAAATTATGTTCTGTCTTAGCATAATACCTAATCCATCAAGTTTACAAACAATACAATATTTAACCTAAAAGACCTGGATCAGATCTCTCTGACCAACTCAGCACATCTCCATAAAATGAGGTAACACTTTGTACAAGTTTTCATATTCCTCTCCCTAATGTCTGCAACGCCTCTGCCATTCTCAATGATCTTTTTCCATACAATGTGATAGGTGATGTGATTCCTGGTGACAATCTATAAATATTTTACTACTACCTCTCTGGTAGCTTGATAACATGATGGAGCAACAAATAGGCTTGTATAAGTCTACTAATGACTTCTTTACTTACAGTCGTAATGTTTTCTTCATTACCCAAGTCAAACAACATAATTAATAGTATAAATAATGTTAATAATTTCGGTCTTACCACAATTCAAAGAATACACACACAGGAACGTTGAATTAGCACAACCTCAGATGTACTGCTTGCTGGACTATAGCGCCCTTATACTTTTTATTAATTATATCTATATTCAAGGCACGACACACTTCTCAGCTTTCAAGCATCCTGCTTCTATGAACAGTCTTCATGAAAATGGCACCGAGCCTTCAACTTTCCCAGTAATCTAAACTGTTTCGACCAATGAGATCTAACTACTAAGTTTGTCAATTCAAATTTTTAAATCTAAGGTCCAATTTCGGTCCAATGTTAGTGTACTTCTGTCGGTCTGTCCGTCCGAACTTGGCATTCGTCAAAAATAGACTTGGTTTTGGCCTAACACTACAAAAAAAATATTCAGTTTGAGCCATCCCATAATTTATTTCCCCCCTTTCAAACTCCGCTCCAAATCATATTACCTCAGTCCTAACGTTCCCCTCTTTTGGACTTTGCCCTACCCTCTCATGCCTCTTTTCAACAACTCGTGCAAAAATACGTTACCGATAGCGAATGTCAGAACACCAGTGTGTTTGTCACTGTGTCTGTGACTATCTAGTATTATGACCATATTTTGGCTGTTAGTTGGACTATAGGGTAAATGAAAACATATTTTTGGTCAGGAGACACTATGGCACCCGAATACATAAGTTTTATGAGCCTATGTATAATGGTTCAAAATTCCATAATTTTTCCATGTTAGTCTTCAATAATATTGAAATCTATAAACTACCACCTGTTCACTTCCTTTTACCGCTATTTTCAAACTAAAAACGAGAATCGTCCGTAGTCCGTTAGAATTACGTCATTTTTTTATAAGAGCTAAGGCTGTCTGCGTGACCAAATTGACGAACATTTTTTAGTTTTTGTATCGTAATTTGAAAATCGCCCAAGGCTATGTCGCGCGAGTTGGCTTTTTGAAATCAACGCGAGACGGCGTACCCTAGGTTCTGTCTTTCCATCCCTCCCCTCCTTTTCTTTTATTCTATCACTCTGTCGTCTTGGTAATGCGACTTGAACTTGCAAAAGTGTTACATTTAATCTCAAGGACGAATTAGGAAAAGACAGTATCCTCCATTCGGCTATTAGGCTTATCAAAACCCGCATACTGGCTGGCGTGGGGGAAGAAGACGCTGGACTCAATTTTTATTTTCTATCTTATTTTTTACTTTATGCACTATAATATTACTTAATTTAGCTATTGTATTAAGAATATCGTCACACTCCAGCTGTCTTCTCCCCGTGTGTTTACCCTAGAGATTCCAGAACAAAATGACTGTTTTATGATGCTATCACCAGGTTTCCTCAATGTGTGTCCTGCATACCGCCGGCGTCTTCTTCTCGCCTCTTGTTCCATTGGCATATGGCAGGTTCTGTCATTAGTTCCACTTTGGCGACCTCGTGGTACCATTTCAACCTTCTATTTCAATGCTTATATAAACGAATCTCTGATCCGTAAGGAGCTAACAGGGCACATTCTTTTGCTATTCATTCAATGTACAATTTACAATGACTCATCAAACTAGCTGGATGCCTTTTATTATATTTTCCCCCGCATGGTTCAATTTCAATTCGAGCCCAGGCTTGAATGAGTCATGGTAACTGAACTGCGAGTTCTTGCTGGATAGCAATACTCGGAATTGTCACAGGATGGTTTGGGGCGACCTCTTCTCAATCTCTTCTTGCACTACGGCAGCACTAATTTTTAATTGTTGTGAGTCCTGATTTCCTGAAATTTCCGGGTTGCACCTATTTTTTTGTCTTATAGTACACGGTTATTTTCTAATTCATTACTCGACTACATAATCTTCTAATTTACTTTTCACCTACGGCTTGCTGAATGAAGGCAAATGTTGACCCTTGTAAGAACAAATTCAGCTAAAAATATTAATTAATAAGACAAGCAGGTTATCAGTTTTCGGAAGATAACCAACACACAAAACAGGAGAGAATGCAAAAATGACGAGGCACTTTAGACAGCCAAACACGACTGTCTACGCCAAAAGGCAACGTCTAGACATCAGAATGAGGACGTGCAAGGACGATTCCGCCATCTACGACACCTCAGAGGTGAGAACTGAACTTCCGATAGCTGGTAATCGAATCTGTCGCGTTCGCTAATGTGCCCTGATGATTCACAGCCTTGACATTAGCTGATGTTGCTCAAGGACTAATCCATGACTGCCGACTTTGTAATGAGAGTTGATGCCCATCCCGCGTGAAGCATTCTTCTTTACAACCTCTTACTGTCCGACATTTGAGACAAAACACACGAGAGTTTGTTGTTCTTCTTAGTCTTCAAATACCTTGACAATTGGCGTAGGTGACAATTATTTCCACAACTTCCTGTCATCCAGTTCTGTTTATTATTTCTGTAGTTGGACTTTTTTTTGGTCGTGCATCGATATCAAGCTGTCCAGAAGCTCCTCTCTTTGTCGTCCTCTGTCTCTTCTTCCTACAATCTTTTCTGTTTTCAAAGTATATCCCAGCCTGCCTCTTCTCCTAAAATACCCAAAGAAAGTGGACTGCTTCTTTCTAATATGAACAATAAGCTTCTCTTGCGCACTGACTTCTTTCGGGACATCCTCGTTACTATTTTTAGCTTTCTACGGTTATTCACTATATAAGTTTAATCTGGGAAAATTTTACTGTACAGTAGCATAAAAACAGATTTTCAGTTCTTTCTTGGAAATAACATTTTCCTTTCTTTTGTTCTCCTGCTCTGCTATGATCCTCCACACTGCCCTGAGATGAAACCATGGAAGGCAGACGGAAAAAAAAACAAAAAGAAAGATAAATCATGAGCAGATGGCGCCAGCCAGAAAAGGAAAAATAACACAATGAACTAGTCTGGCACGGCAAACCCAGTTGGGACACATTTGCCAGGGGCTAATACTTGAAACAAGAGAACTGAAGACATACATAAATATTACGTGGAAGACATGGAAAGATCTGGGGCGGATGGCACGGGACAGAAAGAATTGGCATAAGTTTGTTGAAGGCCTATGCTCCTTGGGGAGTTGAAGGGGATGATTTAGTTCATTCTTCAAATTACGATAGCACGTTTGTCGCACGTTGTGCGTGCTTCACAATAATTTTGTGTTTTTACATATAATGATGTCACATTTACATAGAATGATGTCACCTTTACATAGAATGATGTCACATTTACACATAATGATGTCACAATTAGCTAATATATTCTTCTTCTTTGGTCCTCAGCCGCTGCTTGACAAAGCAACCAGTGGCCATCACGCCTTATGGCGTCTTGTAGGGTAGCAACAACTTGTCTCCACTTTGCTTGGTCGACCGTCATCCTTCGGGTGGTGCACCAGCTCTGGTTCATGCTGAGCATCTCTTCCTCCACAGTTCTCCGCCAGGTGGCTTTTGACCGTCATTGCTTTCGCTTTCATTCTGGAATCCATAACATGGCAGTTGTGGTGATAGCGTCGCTTCTGAGGATGTAGCCAACCCAATTCCAGTGTCTACCCGCTTTGATGATACTCATGTCTTCTTGATGGCTCCGGGTTTGCAGTTCTTGGTTGGTGATGGTGTTCGGCCACTAAATTAGAAGAGTTTTCCTTAGGCAAGTTGTGTGGAAAGAAGACAATTTGTTACTCTCCAGCATTCTGCACCGTACAGATGTACAGAAATTACGCAGCTCTGGTATATTTTAAATGTAGTGTTTGTACTATACTGGGAGGATGTCCAGATGTTGTTTAGTAGCTAATATAAGATCTGAATAATACTTCTTAACTGTACATGTTTGTGTTTGTTGCTTATTATAACGTGTCTTCTTCTTCACTCTTCAGCTACACAAGGCGCTTAGGCCTTCAACAAGCTTATGGTAAGTCTCCCCTGTCCCGAACCATCAGCTTAAGGTCTGTCCCTGGCATGTCTGTCCTGATTCTCTTCTCCGTGTACCTCTACCTCTCTTACCCTGGAGACTCCAGACCAAGTACTGCCTTGTATTACTTTCAACAGGTCTCCTCGGTGTGTCCTATTCTTCGCCAGCGTTTTCTTCTAATCTCTTGCTAAACTGGCACTTGTCTGGTTCGTGTTATCAGTTCCACATTGCTGATCTTGTCATATCACTTCAATTTTTCTATTCTATGTAAACACCCATTTAGGAAAGTATGTAGCTTCTTCCATATTGTTTGTCAAAGTTTTCTGTTTTAAAATGCCCACTGGATGGGGTAACCGGCCCCATGCCCAACCTTCCTAAGTTGCTTTTTTACAAAATGCATGGTAGGTTACAGTGTTACCATTCTTTGTTCCACGATTGGGTCCCAGTAGCACGCGGGTGTGTCATGATATATATCAGTGGTTATCAAACATCTCCGACACAGGACTACATCGGCATGCTGAAAAGCTTCACGGTCAACCCCCCAACCTGTTTCCACCTGCCACTGAAAGTCGAAACTGATGAAAACAAAAAAACTCCGTTCTAAAAACGAATAAAAGGCCAGAGGACAAAAAAAAATGTAACTTTAATTATAGATGTATTTGAAATTCGTTGCAGTTATATTACTTTGAGGCAGGGGCGGACTGGACGTTTGGCATTTTGGGCTCCGCACGAAGGTCCCAACTTGGCGGGAGAACAGTGGAGGCTGAGATGCAAAGAATGAACCAGAGCTGGACTGCACGAAGGATGGCAGCCGACCGAACAAAGTGGAAGTATTTGTTGCGACCCTGCAAGACGCCACCAGGTGTGATGGCCACTGACTGATTTGACAGTTGTCGGCTAAGGATCAAAGAAGAAGAACGAAGGTCCCGTGGCTGGGTTTTAGAAGCGCTTGCCTCTTGCGGCTAAGTTACTGAGTTCTGGGATCAAAACCTAGTAAATGGGTACTTAATTCTTTAATTAGGGAAAGCACAGGCAGCGAGGAAGGGAACTCGTTACCCCACCTAGAAAAAGCTGGATCTAGTACATCGAAGTCTCTAACACTACACTCCCCACCGACAGTTTCTGTTATGGGACTAGCTTTACTTTTCATAATCAATGTGGAATCGGTAATCAGGAGTCAATGACCCTTTTTTGTCCAAGGGCCCAACGCAATACCAGTCCGCCTATACTCTGAAGAAAGCCTTCTTGGCGGTTATTTTACTGTGATTCCGTAAAAATTAACCTAAATTATTTGTTTACTTTTACCACATGTTACTGTATTCAATCTGGACCGTAACGCATCTAAGATGACGTGTGAAAGTGCAGACTAATAACTGCAATAAAGTAATAACTGATAGGAAGCTCTATACAAAGCGATACAACAGGAGGCGATATCATCAGAAGTAGTCCCCCCGTCGATAAAGTGTTTCGTCCCCTTAATCTCCTTTACACTCTAAAAAGGGGGGGGGGGGGGGGGGGGGGGGGGGGGGGGGGGGGGGGGGGCACTTGGGTCATGACTAACAAGTGCCAGCCTCCTGTGCCCCCTCAACCGTGGTTGCAGCTTTCAAATTCACTCTTATTTTCTGCCAGCTGAAGGCAATTGTGAAGGTAACCCGTATGTTGAAAACAAATTACTGTCCCCGGTTCCACAGCCCGTTGCAGTTGTTCCACAGCCAGCACGATGCCTTTTCCGCAGTTTCGCTGAGCCTCTTAAGCGCCCTTGTTCTTGACTATCCCCTCAACCCCAAGTGTCAGTAGATCATACATTGAGACCGCCACGAGACCTCTTGCACACACCTCAACAGCCATGACCCTTGCAGTGAACCCATCGTATCTCAAGTCCGTGGCCAGATCATTATACTTGGCCACTTTGAACGAGTGTTGCTCGTCCAATCTGGATTCAAATGGCAGGGTCAGCTCAATCATTATAATCTGGTGCGATGATGAGGAATGCAGCATTATATCTGGCCGTCTTCGAGATCTTCTGATACTCTCTGGATATGCCCCTAGGCCAGGTAGGTCTACTGCCATCTCCCAGTCATTTGCACAATCCAGAAGCGATGTTAAACTGCTACTTGATTTGGGATGTGCTGACTTTCCTGCTCTCAGAAAGTATGTATTTTAGGTGCTCGGTCTGACTTTGCTGTTTGCCTTCACCCTTGCCACGTCTATTGTAGCAGCCATCTCATTTAGTACTTTGTTGTGGCGCCATGTGTATCGCCCTTGCCCTAATGACACCTTGCAAGCAGACAGTACGTGTTCAAGTGTCTGCCTCTCATGGCACAGGGGGCAGTGAGCGTCATCAGACTTTCCCCATCTCACAAGGTTTGCAGACGATGGCAGGAGGTCATACATTGATCTAATAATGAAGCCGAGTCTAAGAGGTGCCATATATCCTTCCATGTCAAGGACCTTTACAGGGCTCCTTCCCATGCAGTCCATTGGCCTTGTTGGGCCTGCTGCACTGCTTTTTGCACCCTCTTATCATTCTCAGCTCCTCGAATCTCCTGAATTACCATGTCTTGCGTTCCCTGTTTGATGCCTTTGACCACCAACGGATGTCACCATGGCCAAATCCCCGTTCAGTAATAACTGAAATAAAGTAATAACTGAAACAAAGTAATAATTGAAATAAAGTAATAACTGAAATAAAGTACTCACTGAAATAAAGTATAAACACCCTACCGAAGTTAATGTTGAAGGCGTTGATGGGAATGGGTTTTATTTTTATTTTTAATCTGCCTGCGCATTTCATTGGAAGTACAATAATGTCCTCGTTTAATCTTCGTTCCGTGGGACTTAACGATCTGTAAAATGTTTAATGGTGCAGTGCTTCGCGCATACAGCAAAGGTATATTAATGAATTAGTACGCCCTCCGCGTCACTGCTGCCTAAGTGGTTTGCGCATGTGTTCTTCCTGATATCACTGACTCGGCCAGTGACTCATGATGTATCGCTTGCCAACGGATAGGTTACACGGTCTAAGTCATCACAACTTTAAAGCTTCTCCGGGAACTGTTTTCTTTGTCTGTTTTTGTGTTCTTGTTTTGTTCTCGTTAAGTCAATTCTGTGAATGTATATGTGTGGTTTGTCTGGGTTGTATATATATATATATATATATATATATATATATATATATATATATATATATATATATATATATATATATATATATATATATATATATATATATATATATATATATATATATATATATACTTGACTCTGCTCTTAAGTTAGACAAGACAAATGCAGCGAGGAATGAAACCGGTTACCCCACCTTAAAAAGTGAGACCTAGTTTAGTAAAGTCTCTAACACTTCACTCCCCCAACGGCAGTATCTACTGTCAGACCAGCGCTGTGGAGTCGGTCATTTTTTTATTTTTATTTGGAGTCGGTAAAAAAAAAATGTCCCGACTCCGGCTCAGAATTTTACGAGACTTAAGTCAAGGCAGATCCACGTTTGATCCAAGCAAGGGAGGAGGGCGCTTAAAAACTTTGAAAATAAGATTTTAAAGTAGTAGAACTCCTAAAACCACTTTTGTGTTAAAGTACATCCATTTTTTTCGTACTGTAGGAAAATTTCAGTTGCTTCTGATTACATATACAGTTTTTATCACAACTGGAAATTTGTTGGCAAATTTAGAAAAAGCAGACAAGAACGGAAAATAAACTATATACACTGTCAATTTTCCCGTCATTGTTAAAATAAAACTATTTTACCTCACTGAGTTTGACAAATCAGTCATTGTGTGCAGATGTGAATGATTTGTTATATTGTATTACTGTATGAATGAGTGAATAGTTTAAAATGTAGTCTACGAAAGCCACATATTCATTTATTCACACACATACCATACTTATACATATAACTCCATATACTTGTAAGTGCATAATTTTATGCCATATCACTAGTTAAAAAACTGTTGTCAGAGTCGGGCTTTTTCAGTCGGTGTCAGAAAATAGTTTGGCCGACACGACAATGCTGTGCAGGACTATCTTTACCTTCCATCTTCTCACATCCGTTATACTTCGTGACCCGTCAAGCTCCCGGGGGTCTCCGAAGAGACAAATAAGGAATAGGACTACTGAACCGTCAGAATCTCGTACAGGGCGGATTAATTTGAGTTTGTGCATGGGACTGGCAACTTCATCATGTCAAATAAACTACCACTAACTCCACCGTTGCAACAACATGCGAATGTTTGGTGCTGGTTTCCTGCAAGGGGATAGCTACAGTGGCGGCTTCATAAAGAGCGCAAAGGAACATGATAATGCTGGTGACGACGACGATGATGATGACGATGGTGACGATGATGATGACGACGATGATGATGATGGTGACGATGATGATGACGATAATAATGATGGTGGATGATAAAATACTGCAAGCTTCTGTCGCAAGGCTTACACCAGACAAATCAAACAACCAATTTCCTCACAAACATAACACGATATCATTGTGTTTCTCCGCGCAGTATTACAGTACTTTCAAACAGGGCAATAGCGACCAGCGTTCACACAATACAACCCTATTCTTTGCTTTACGACGTCGAGATTAATACTGCAGCGTTAATGTTAAGACGGACCTACGAAATGAAGAAACTCCTAGCATTCAACAACAACCTCGGTTCACTACGGTTCCTTAAACAGTCAGCCTGAATGACACTGAAAATTTATATATGGCAGTTTTTTATGGCAACCAGACTTTTCTCTCTTCAAAATAAATAACGATTTATACTCCAATGAGCTCGTGGACAAAAAAAAGTATGCCCCTTGTTGTTTGAGAAAGCAAACCATATTTGCATAACAGATTCCTAGACTTGGTCGCGAGTGTCGATTTAATTTGAATACTTTGCACTGAATTATTTTCACTTTTTTTTTTTAAACTGGGTGTGTGTATTCTCAACTACTCGTACTACGATGTTTTCCGGGTAGTTCGCGTTACATCTTGCATATTAGAGAGAGAGAGAGAGAGAGAGAGAGAGAGAGAGAGAGAGAGAGAGAGAGAGAGAGAGAGAGAGAGAGAGAGAGAGAGAGAGAGAGAGAGAGAGAGAGAGTAGCCCGCCACCGCCAAAAATGAGGGGAATGAACTATGGTGTGCTCTTTCTGCTGCATGTCCGGATGATGCCACTAACTCTGCTGTGGTCATTTCATTCACTTTTATTCTATCTTCGTTTGATCTTTTAACTGTGTTGGACGTTGACTGATTAAAACAGCGGTCGGCAACACATGAGCTATCGGGAGCTTCTTTAGAAATACAGAGTTCTCTAAAAATAGACCTTGATAAAACCATGCCAGTTTGAAAGTTTCAGAGTATTTCTAATGTGGAATAAGTGCAGCCCTATTGGTCACTTTTATCTCTAACGGACGATCTGCTTCAAACAATCCAATCGACACCGCAGTGGAAAACTCAAACTAAATGAGATTTTACCGAATGTTAACTTCACTTTCAAGCAAATATTGCTTTCCAGAATATATGCAGTTACCGAAAAGTAAGTAAATTTAGCAAGCTAGCTCGTGAGCTTTCCCATAAGAATGCGGGGACAAAAGTAGACCTTTAATAATTCTTTCTTTAACGAGTAAGTCACCCGCCAAAACGCGACGGGAAAATAATTGTGTTGTGCTGTTTCTGCTGCATATCCTCATGACGGCAATAATTCTCCTGTGGTCTTTTATCTGGATGAATTGGTTATGAAGCTATGGAGCAACGCGTCAAAAATAGCATGAGGGAGAAGTCACAAAAAAAATCCAAACTAACTAAATGACTAATTAATTAACAGCTGCTTTATCACAACAAGCTTAGTAAATGTACGGATATGATATCTTTTGAAATCTTGCCTTGCCACAAAACTAAAAGTTCTAAATAAACTTTCTATTACTGCGTCTCGGAATCATTATTCATGGAGTATGGACTTGAGCGACTAAATCGGCTGAGTTAATGCAAATGTAAAGAACTCCATTCTTTATTCATACTCATTCAAATTACAAATGAGGAAAATTCTATAAACGGTGGACAAAGTCAAACATCGGCCATTATTAAGGATGGGAATAAAATGCGCGTTGTTTCGACAGGCGTACAATTTAGTTTCCCAGTCGGAAACGCGCCATGAAAAAGACTGCAGCTTTAGTCGGTAAAGGTGCGACTAAAGTGACGGAGGGATAAGAATTTCGGAGGTTTCATTCCCCTCCGTCACCTAAAAAGCCATTCCCTGTGATCTGCCGGTTGCTGAACCCTTGTCTTAAAACATACGATGTAACAGCATCTTTAACCTATGCGCCACAAGTGAGTATTTTTATATTGTAACAGAATCTGCCACCCCATTCTCATATACTTCCCGAAAAGATGAACAATCAAGTGACAATATCTCTTAGCGGGTGTGATTAACAACCCACAGAGACCCTACTAGATCTTCTTGTTCCTTTAATGTCAATTAACAATAATACGTGACTTCGGTGTAACTGTCACATTTACTGATAAGGTCGTACTAAAGGCGTAGCAAATTCAATCTACATAAAACAACAATGACAAAATAGAAATGAACAGACTTTCGCACATGAAGCCTTGATAAGAATATCACTGAAATGGTATGACTAGATCACCAATGTGAAACTGACGGAAAGAACCAGACATATACCCGCTGAACAACTGGTGAGAAGAAGATACCGGCGTTGAACAGGGCATACTCTGAGTAATCCAGTTTATAGCATTACAAGGCAGTACTTGTTCTGAAATACCCAGTATAAGAGAAAAAAAATGGTAAGCTAATAAATATATGAAGACGGAAACTGGAGACAGACATGAGAGGAATTTTTTAAAAGACATGGACATACATTGAAGGGATAAACAGTTCAGGATGGCTTGGCGCGACTGCGACTCTGTTAACGGACTAGCATCTTCGGGTGATAATTGAATAAAGCATGAAATAACACCCATGCCTCATTGCGAGACTCACGTTCATGTGTTTTTTTTTAACTGTATAATTCATGAGTTTATACTCATATAATTCATAACACAATCTTCATTTTGGGACCACTACTGAGCTGACCCTTTTGAAGAAAGCTGTCACAAAGGATTCACATGCTCATGCATCGGCGGTTTCTGTAGCAACTTCTTTTATATGACGAGGCTGTCAGCTCGATGCATAAACTAATATTAGAAGGTCTATTACGACATGCATGAGGAAGTTATAGTCTTATTCTTTATTGTCTCATAAGTGACCCCCCGGGGGAACTACGCAGGGTCCCATACAATTAATTCATGTGTTTTTGGTCATCATCACTTTTCAGCTCCCCAAGGAGCATAGGCCGTCAACAAACTTATGTCAAGTCTTCCTGTCACGTAACATCAGGTCAAGGTCTTTCCTTGTCTTCTTCATCCTGATCATGTCTGTCTCTAGTTCTCTTCTCCGTGTGTTCTTTGGTCTTCTTCTACCTGTTCTTACCTGGGGATCTTTGGTCTTCTTCTACCTGTCTTACCTGGGGATCTTTGGTCTTCTTCTACCTGTCTTACCTGGGGATCTTTGGTCTTCTTCTACCTGTCTTACCTGGGGATCTTTGGTCTTCTTCTATCTGTTCTTACCTGGGGATCTTTGGTCTTCTTCTACCTGTCTTACCTGGGGATCTTTGGTCTTCTTCTACCTGTCTTACCTGGGGATCTTTGGTCTTCTTCTACCTGTCTTACCTCGGGATCTTTGGTCTTCTTCTACCTGTCTTACCTCGGGATCTTTGGTCTTCTTCTACCTGTCTTACCTGGGAATCTTTGGTCTTCTTCTACCTGTCTTACCTGGGGATTCCAGAATAAAGGCAGCCGGTCATGTCATCAACAGGTTTCCTCAATGGGTACCCCACCCATCTCCAGCATCTCTCGCTCAACCTGCTCCGTTTCCCAGCTCCACATGAGTGATTTTGTCATGCCACTTCAATCTTTCTATTCCCACGCAAACAACCATTTATGAAAGCCGTGTGTATTTACTGAACAATTAGTTCATGTGTTTTTACTGTATAATCAAGTTATATTTTAATGTTCAATCATTTTATGTGTTTTACTGTAGGCCTATAATCAATTTGTGTTTTACTGTATAATTAACATACAGTAATTAATTTATGTGTTTAATGTATAATTAATTTGTGTTTTATTGTATAATTAATGTATATATTGGTCTCTAATGAGAACACAAAATCATAATATAACGTGCTCTTTTTGGCTGCTCAAAGGAATATGTGGAGTAAAATGCGCAAAAAATTGTAATAACGTCAGTATTGTTTGTAGTGGTCCCTTCTGAATTAAATTACAATCAGATTATTTGATTTTTTTGTTTTTAATTAAGACCTGTTTTTTTTTTAATCTACTGTTTAGCCCTGAAGCGGCGCAGGTGAAGTTAATTACTTGTTTCTGAGCCAGAGCACGCACTGAGGCCTGATGTGCTATTAAAATGCAATTATGAAATAAGCTTGTATTAATGAGATACATCGAGTATTATCTGAAACAGAGCAAAATAACTCTCCAGTTCAAAATGACCTAAACTGAAGTAAAATTAACAAATATTATAAGGTCACATTCGCACTACGTTTCCATGGAGAAAAAAACATTCAGCAACCGGGGAGGTGGGGAATGGGTGGGGGGGAGAGAGAAGAAGAGAAGATCAAAGTATCAAGGTGACCTATGCGGATTACAGCCACTTACATGTTCAATGTACAGCTTAAAGCCAACGATCCATCAGGATAATCATTACCATTTACACCCCAACCACTAACATACCTAAGGCATAATTTCATCCATCATTCACTAACTAAGGATTTCGCTAGGCCTTAAGCAATGTTTATGATCGGCAAAAGTAAGATAAACCCAAATCTTGTCTCCTGACCCTGGAGGAGAGCACTAGTAATTGCTGCATTTTTTTTTTACAATGTATGGTCAGCATCAATGACCCTTGAACTCTGGTAGGAGCATATGCCGTAAACAAAGTTGTGCCTGTCCTGTGTGCCTTCTGTTCAATGTCTTCTTTATCCTTTCTACGTCTCTCTCTCTCTCTCTCTCTCTCTCTCTCTCTCTAGTTTCATTCTCAGTCTATTTTCATGTCCCTTTACCTTTCTTGCCCTGAAGGTTCCAGAACAAGGACTGTCTTGCAATGCTATCACCAGGTTTCCTCAATGCGTGCCCTATCCAAAACCAGCCCTTTCGTCATACTTCTTGCTCCACTAGCACCTGTCTGGTTCTTGCTGTCAGTTCCACACTGGAGATCTTGGTCATAACATCACAATGTACACTTTGAACAGTTATATTTTCATGTTGTGCGCTTTGTGAGGCAGTGTGCTTAGTTTTCGTTTTCCCATTACAGAAAAAAGGGGGAAGGGGGGAAGAGAGAACAAATATAACAAACATAGCAAGAGTGGGGCCATGTATGGCGTTCATGTCTATGTGAGTGACTGAATCATGAAGTAAGCAAGTTAGTGGCGTCTGTGTGAGAGAGAGGGAGAGAGAGAGAGTAAAAGACTAAGTCTGTGCATGTGTGCACGACTCTTACAAGGAGAAACACAAAAGTCTGCGTGTGTGTGTGCAGGCAAGAGCAAGAGGATTAGAGACCGGAGACAGACCAGTTATAACCTTTTTGTAATAACCACCAGTTTCTAAACTTTTAAACTCATTTTTTAAATATTTAAAATTGTTTAACTGAGATCCTGTCACGGGCTACCAAAATAAAATAGAATGTCTGGACAGGTCTAAATGCCATCTAACAGTATACAACTCAAGTACCACCGTCGCTCTCACGAATCACAGACTATTCTATTATCCAAGACCTCTAAAACCCTACTTCTCTCTCTTCCTTCTTGTACAGGTAAACCTTGGAGATATTGTGGGTTCGGTTCCAAACCACTGCAATAAAGCGAATATCGCAATAAAGCGGGTGACACACATTTTTCTGTCTTCCAAGTGCATATAAAAACCTAAAATCATGTTTACACTATGTCTATTAAGTGCACTAAGTCTAAAACACAATGTACTGTAAAACTATAAATACTTTATTGCTAAAAAGAATGCTAATCTTCATCATCTGAGCCTTCAGCGAATCGTAATTGTTTTGCTGGTGGAGCCAAAATCTATTGGAAGAAGAAGGCACGTTCTAATAAATAAAAATGAATAATTTTTAAAAAAAAGCGCAATATCTGCGAAGCGCAATAAAGCGAGGTATACCTGTACACACTAAGAGGAATGAGCCATCATGGTAGCTGGCCTCTTTGCAGGAAATCTATATATCAGAACTTAATCTGGTCCTACAGCAGAGGTTGCTGCGGCTATTTATAGCACATGAAGAGGTTACTAGTGCCACACACAAATCTCAATAGTTGTCTTTTACAACATAACATTCTGCTTGCAAATCAGAAAATGAACAGAAAGTTCAAAGGGTATGACTCAATCTTTTGTTTAGTCATTCCTCTTCCACCTTGGGGTGTACATGTTGAAACAAAGTACCATGTCTCTCTATGGTTTCCTGTAATCAAATTTTGTTTTGATTTCAAAGACCAACTTCATTGCACACAGTTAACTCCATCAGTGCTTCGATCGCCTCCCTTAGATCACAGAAGGAGGATCTCAGCACAGTGCACAAACTCTGTAGCACCGGCGAGTATCCCAATGTGTGTACACAGAAATCACACATTCTATAAATATTTTTGGGGTAGGTAGGTGTCCTAATTTTTAAATTTTTTGCACTAGCAGCGGCCGTATGGCCTACTCTTACGATTTCCAACTGCAAGAGATTTTTAACATGTGCAACTTGCACATGGGACCTCCTATTTTTTCGTCCTTATGCAAGAAGGCTAGACATCCGATCTCACTAACCAGGAAATCAGGGGGGAGTATGGCATCATTAGGAACCACTGGTTGTGAAAAAAAATTCCATGAACTATATTCCCTGTACTGTGAGCGAACCCGGTACCTTAAGAATTAGAGGCGGACGCCGTACGTCTTAGCCACCCGGACCCCTAAATCAAATTTAAGATAAACAGGTGATTGGCCTGTTGTACCTTTGTGCGGACTTGCCCTCCAATAGATGCATCAACTTTCAACACCATGAAACCTCGATCCTTCTGACTCTCACAAACGTGAGAGCAGAAAAATGTTATCCAGAGTCACCAGTGGCAACGACGTGCCATAATCACCAATCAATGTAAAATTCATGGAAAGAACAAGAAAAATACCAGTGAATCAAACTGTGAGGTAAAAGATTCTGGAGCTTCATAGGACATGCTTTCAGGAATTATATTAGCATCAAATTGCAATCTTTGTTCTAACATTATGTAAAATATAGCAGGAAATCCCAACAGAACAGGAGACAAAATACAAGGAGAATGAAAATTATGAAAAGAACTTAAACAGGCTATGCAAGAACTTAAACAGGCTATGCAAGAACTTAAACAGGCTATGCAAGAACTTAAACAGGCTATGCAAGAACTTAAACAGGCTATGCAAGAACTTAAACAGGCTATGCACAATGCTACAGAATTCAAATGTGGAAGTGAACCTCTGCCTGAAATCATCCACACACTTCCAGGGATTCCCCCTGTGCTGAAACTTGTTGAGAAACCAGCATTGCACACTAAGCTTGGAGAAGTCACTTGAGACCCATATGTTATTGTTTGGCTTTGACCTGGTTGACTGCATGCAAGAGGATCTCACTATGGACCTAGTGATAGGCAGGGGAAGCTGAGAAGTGGTTCTGCGCAGGACATGACAATTGCTTTGGAGAGCCCAGAACCAGAGCACAGTATTTTCGCTCTGCTTAATTGGAGAGTCTCCTTGGATGGCGAGGAATGCAAAGTATGACACACGCTTCTTACTCCTAGCTTGGGAACAGATGTGATGATCCTTTAAATGCAAGCCAAGCTGGAGAAACTGAGCTCATGACTTCAACTCAGAACATTTCGGATTGGCAGAAAAGCTACTGGAAAATAATAGATCTACAGTGTAGATAATACCAAGTCTTCAACTAGGTATTGGCCGTAAAAGAGTGAGAAGCTCAGCACTCCTAGTTAAACAATAAAAATCAATGGCATATGAAGCAGAAGAAAAACTCTTCACCCACCCTACTCCAGGACTTTCTCTCATCTCCCATTTTATTTATCTTTCTCCTTGACTTACACTTCAAAGACTCAACCCCAAGTGCTCCTGTTTCTGCCATTTCCTCTATGCCAAAGGTTCTTAATGAACGAACGAGTGAAATCGTTATTTTATCAGGGTACAGAAATGGGCAGAAGAAATTTTAAACCGTGGAATGCCCCACCCCAGGGATACAGAGGAGGTGTGGGGTTTTTTGTATCTACCCAAAAAATGGTATTGCAATTGTGCTTTCTAACTGGATAATATTCTAAAGTTTAAACTCTAATATTTTGGCATGGAAAGCTCCTTTACTCTTAATCCTGTCTGCTACAACCTATAACTGCCAGTCTGGACACTCAGATTTTCATACTGGTCTGTGTGAAAACAATAGCTAGAAATCATTTGGATGCCAGACATGATATGTGCCTAGCATTGTCCAAAATTGCCCCTAGAATCTAAGCCCTTACTGACCGAAAACAGCAGCAGCCAGATCTATTTATGATCATTCATTTATTTTTATATTTTTCTCAGTATATGAGAAGAATTAGCTAGAAGTAGAACCATGTGTCAATTATGTCTTGACTGGTCCATTGATTTATTTGAGGAATGACAGGAGTTGTGAACACTTAAGTTCACTCTCAGGAGAGTGATGGCAAAAAGGGGTTCAGAATGCCTGCTTTTTGTCCAGCCTAGGTCAGTCCATTGCCAATCTTGGCTAACTGTCTTATTTCATGTGTAATACAAAAAAGACCACTTCATCTCTCTCATTCCATCTCCAAGTTAATTGTCTTTTAATTATGTTTAATCTTTGACTTCTGTTTCTTGCTCAAACTTCCAAAGTAACTCTCACTAATCTTTTAAGAAAAGCTTAAATCCTGAAATCCTCTGAGCAGAATTCTGTTTTCTTACACAATTTCCATATTTCTATCCAATTCTTATGTATGTTTATCTATCTCTCAACCATCAGACAGCTTAATGAAGAAAAGTTTCATTAGAACTGTTTTTTTTTTTTTTTGTACGCCCGCTAATACTCGAGGCGAAACTCAGGTTATTATTGATGTCTAACCTGACATTGATTTTACGTGAGTATCCCTTTTTTCTTGTACAGAGACAGGTGTCCCTCGCCATTCAGGCAGATACTCGCCGATTTCGGAGGTACCCATTAGAGCTGGGTCGGCTCAGGAGTCGCCAGTCCCTGGTCGACGACACTCCTTCAAATGTTCTCGCCAGGTCTCGAGTTAATCCAGTCCAATTCCCGGTCGACGAAAAATCCTCAAATGCCATCGCCCGGGTTTGATCCTGGATCACCTGGTCGCCAGAGCGGTGTGGTAACCACTACGCTAGCGCGGCTCCTCAGAACTGTTATTGAGGGTTGAAATAACAATAGTGGGTGGTGTGTTCATTACGACCTTAAAAAATAATTCAGAGATGCAATAATAAGGGGAAAGGGTTATGGTTAGGAGTCCTTAACCTAACGATCTGGGCAACTTATATGGATGGCATCCAAAAAATAAAAAAGTCCCACTAATTCATTTAAACTGTTTCTGATAATATCACAATATTATAAAAACCAGACACAGTTAATAAAAAATTTTAAACACGCAGTCCAATCATTAAACAATATTGCAAGTGAACAGCATTACCACACCTAGAATTTCGTGTTTGATAAATCATAAGCACTTAAAATTATCCCCTCAAAAGCTTTAAACATAATTTTTTTTTTTAATTCGTATCCAAACATAGGACCTTGCTGCATAGGCAAACCAGGAAAATATTTCAACAGACCCTCACAATTAGAGGCCAATGGCTTAGGATCTTCAACTCTGCATGGTTTATCTTGGGCGCCAGTTGCTGGGCGTTAGTCTGGAACCGCCTCTGCTCAGACAGTAAATAAGTTATTTCCACTCTTGTAAATACAGGAAGTACATCCAAAAGCGGTTGCGCTTCAAGACCCCATTGGAATTTGAAAAAGGTTAGGCCTAGTTGTTACCGTATTCCATAATTTTACGGAAATGGAAAAGCTTATCGGTATAATGATTCCACTGATTTATAATAAAATGTAAGCAATTCTGCTCTCCACCAAATCTGAAGAAACGGTAGATATATACTTCATTCACACAAATAATTTACTGTACGAGGATCAGTATTCATAACAGATTAATCTTTAAGGCTATCCTGTCTGGTTAACTTACCTAAAACATCTCGGGTGCCAGTCGTTCTTTAAGGCCTGTACAACTGGCTTTGTTAATATCACTTCGCCACATCCTTTACAAACAGGTGGCTCTTCTGAAATCATTTGGAACAAAACTCATTCCGGGCACAAAAATAATGTTGTTTAAATCAGGTGTTTCAGTCGATTATCCACAGCTTGTAACTTTTGTGCCACAGCGAAACTTCATACCTGTCCTCCATACTTATTTGGGTCACAGGAGTTAATGTAAATTTCAGGAGTGATTTCCCTTACAGTTACACAGGGCAATGACCACACCCTTGGTTGATTACGGAACAGACGAAAGAACGAACATTATTTTCAAGGTTTTAAAATTTGGCATGCAGGCCCGTCTAACATTCTGCCCTTCCTTTCTCTTATCTTTTAAAATGAGCCCACTTATTCTCTTATGCATGTTGAATTTTAATTTCAAGGCATGCAACTGTTGGCCTATAATTTGATTTTTGTTTTTTTTTAAATGAAGAAAAAATATATCCCGTTCTTCTTCTTCTTCCTCGTTTATCCTGAAAAGGACGTTGGTTGCGTTGTGTCCGTTTACAGCGAAGCTGCGGTATTTGCGCCTTTCGGCCGACACATCCGAATTCCGCACGACATTTTTTGGGGGGACAGGTTCGCCTTCCCTCTTCGATCCCTACTCCTCAGCCAGACTGCAGTGATGCAGCCTGTTTCCAGGACCACCACGTGGAGGTGAAGTAGGGTCTTGGTCAGCTCTGGTTTGCTGACCCTGACGCAGGCAGTCACGCTATGGGTCGCTTACTGCATTCCTTTTGATATCCTGTTCAACCACTGACGGGTTAGTAGTGCTGTCGACTCGGACTTAAGTCACCACAGCGAATCGACTCCAGACGAAGCGATTTAGGAATTAGCGACTCGACTCCAAGACTTGCCAATGTTGGTGCAAGAGAAATAGAGGGTAAGCCGTCCTCTTTCATAATGCACTCCTTATGATCTAGATTTTTTTTAAAATGCTCTTGTGTTAAGCGATATCACCCTAACATTACAAGAGTTTCATATTATATCGACTTCATATTATCAAAGATAATTGGACATTGTTGCTAGACAAATATCTAGAGACACAGGGACCGTCAGAATAATAATATTCGTTGGCTATGTAAAAACTTCCATTGCGTCTAAAGGGGAAATATACTGGGCGCATTTATAGGTGAGGACAAACTACATCATGCGTCCTTAACCTGTAAATTACCTTAAGCTTACGATTTAGTGCTGATCAAATGTATTATTCTATCCATTATATTGTAAGGGGGTGGGGGGGGGGGGTATGCTTGAAGAGATAATACTTCTAAAATGTTACTGTTATACAGAATTGACATCATTGCACTCCGGGCAAACCCATAGGTGCTCAATCTCCATCAGAATATGTCGAAGAGTGTGAATGCTAACTGTTCCTGTAGCTCGCTGGTTGTAAACACGACGGATGCATCCTCTCATACGTCCATCTCTACTAGCCTTACGTTTGATGCCAAACTCCAACAGTCTTAACCTTGATGATTCATCTATTGCAGTGTCATTCTCTAACAGGCGATCATTAATTGTTCTCAGTATATCTCCCTTATCCATATCTAGTGTCCTTACTATGGGTGCTCTTGATGTCAGCTAATCTGTCCGCTCTTTCATTACCACATACCCCAGCATGACCAGGACAGTATATCCACACCATCTCTTGTAGACTGGAAGCTTCTGTGACATATTATGAAAATAGCTTTCGTCTATCTACTTCTTTATCTACACTTTTCTTTTACCTAGCTTTCACCTACGCCTGTTGATTAACATAAAACCATTCTAACACTCAGAGATCTGTCTCTTTTTCTATTTAGCACGCATTTTTATTGTGGTTCGCTATTTTCTTTGATGTATGTTCTCGAGCAAACCTATTAGCTACGTTGAGCTGTAACTATTAACGCCAGCGATTGAAAATCGTGTAATAAGATCAGACAGCGATCAGAGTAGTTATTTGGAACCAAGGTGAGGCAAATTTCAATTACCTCCCTTGTAATCCGTTCGCTAGAAATGTAATTAAACACGGCGAATAGCCAGATCAAAGGACGGGCTTAGCTCGATTCGTTCAATGACCACGTCCGCAAGCGGTAAACAGTGTGATTTTACGATCGAAGAAATCTCGCACGGTCTGGTCAATTACGTTACGCCTGATCTAAAGAGAGTGCAGCGGTAAAGGGTGTAGATTTCTTATCATCTAGAATTTGAGCAGAGATTTCCCCGTAGGTGCTAAATCTGGCAGAGAGTCGGGTTTTCGGTGAATAGTGGCCATTCCCTTTGATTTAAGAGATATATATACCCCAGCATTCTAACTCAATTTATCCAGTAACGCCACAGATTCAGAAGACATCTAGCTACGATTTTAGAATCACTTGTATTAAGTAGAGTTCTTAGTTTTCGATTGGAGATAGTCTTAGTATTTCTGTGTTTGAGGAAAATACTATACTAGTAGTTTTGAGTGATTTAAGTGGTAAAATCGTTGATTATATTTCACTAGATTTCTGTGCAGAGTGATTTACTAGATAGTCCGTCATTAATATTTCTCTAGGTTTTACTGTTACATTGGCTAGCAGAATAAATAATAATTTCTAGCTAAACTATTCCAGTTATAAAATAAATTTAATTAACTGCTAGTAACCAGTCAGAGAATATTTTAACCAACTAGTAAATGCACTGATTCATCATGAGTATTGACGAAATATGTATTTATTTCTAATTCATGATGACTGATTTTTTTCAAATGACTAGAATTTATTTCACGAAAGTTTTTAAACGATAAGACAAGCTCTAAACTTGTAGTTTATAATTTAAAGTTAAATAACCGAAGTGGATAAATATCTTCTATGTTACGCAGGGTAAGGATAGGATTGTGAATACTATATTATGTTAAGTATTTGTATTTCTTTTTCTCCTTTATACAGTATTGGGTCAAACCCTAAACCTTACCAGCGGCTTCCATGTAAATCTGAAAGTAACCATACAAAAGAACAATTTAATTAGTATCTGGGTTTCTTCAAGGTAAAAACTGTCTGAGGTTGTGTTTACACCCAGAAAAAGACAGAATACCGCCCAAAGAACATTAAGAGTGACTTTGTAACTGGGCATATAGATCCAGATTTTCTTTGCAAATTTCATTTAGTCAGCCCGTTGCGGTGACTTAACAAGCATTTACATCTCCCGACGTCTGACCATTTGTGGTGTGACAAAGAATTTTATACTGAGAGAAGTTACCAACCTGTCATTTCTATGTACTGGAAATCTCAAGCTATTGACACTGTGAGCGCCGTTAAATTTCTTACCTGGACAAATTAAAGGTAACATAAACAGTAATCCTAAATAAAAAAATAATAAAGGGAACGCTCCCCGGGGAATTGAAGTTAATATCACTTTGAGGAGCTGGGGTTCTCTTTGCCAAATATAACACTGGGTCTGCTGTGTGTGTGTGTCCTAAAGATTGTTCCAGAAGATACAACACCAGTATTAGGTAAGAAAGAATGCTCGTGGCCACGGTTGTCTGAAAAGAGAGGAAGAATGAATGACTAATTTTCATGTATATCTTGTAGAATCCATGTACTCACTTTGTGTATTTTTTTTTCTAGGCAAGTTTGCTGATGCTGTCCCTTTATCAGAATAGATTAACGTATAAACTCTGTTCTTTACTGTAGAGGGAAATACTAGACCATAGCGTATAAATCTTTGACTCTTTGGGGTTAATAACTTTCGTCTAACGGGATCTTGTCTCAACAGAGGGAGGGAGGATTACACCTATGAGTCTAACCCTTTAATTAATTCATTAACTTATGTTTATTTGTATTTGTTTTGATATTAAAAATATTGCTGTTGTGAAGTTTCTTTATGATAAATAAAATTTACATAAACTTTATTTACGTGTGTTGGTCAGCTTGTCCCAAAAGATCCCTATTCCATTGATATAGTTTTCACGTTTGTGCGTCTAATTGTCGTCACTTATCTATGTGTGTGGGTAGATGTGAGTGGTTGAATATATCTATATATATTTATAGGAAAGACTGTCTGATCTAAGAATCTCAATCGTAACCGATAGGCTGGATAGATTATATCTCAAATCCAGGGACAGACTTTACCTTTCACCACTTCACTTCGTGAAAATCTATTTCTTTACCTTATCTCTCACTGAGCTATCACCTGTTCTAGTTCTGTTTAGACGGGACCATAATTAATCTTAAATTCCTATCGAAAAAATCTACGACAGCTTCTATGAATGTTTTCCATTCATGCCACAACCAACTACTTTGAACCTTCCGAAGCGTGGACTGAGAGTCTGACACAATGATAGCCTTTGTTAATGAAGTTTCAGATATCCACCTTAAGGCTGCAGTAACAGCCTCGACCTCCATTCTCATGCTGGAAGTTGTTATCTTGTAAGACCCGCTATGTTCGGCGACGATTCTGCCCTGCACCCGAGCAGAGAAGCCCCAGCCGGATTTCTCACCACGGATCACAGACCCATCTGTATACACAACGGCATCATTATCCCCGGCATGATCATGTATCAGGTGATTAATTTCCAATTCTGCTTTTCCATTCCCCCACTTTCTACACTCTCTGCCAAGGCTGATGAAGACATGCTGGTAGTTAATCCAGGTCTCATCTGACATACTCCACTCTTCTCCCTTGAATATATTGTCGACTGTGGCCACCTGTTTGATCGTTATCTCTGCCTGTGCCATCCATGACATTCCTCTCTTTATTCTTGCTCCTTTAATGTCAGTTATGTTACCATTCAGAGGATGCCGTTTGTCTGTGGATTTTTTTTTTTTTTTTAATGTGTTTGCTACTTTTCTTTGTAGCACGCCCCTTTCAACCATCTACCATGTACATGGAGTTGTTGGTTATATCAGGACGTGTTTCCTTTATTGTAATATGTTTTTGTTTGTATTTATTTTATACTATATTATCTCTAGTCGGTATTTTTCCTTTTGTAGTTATAGTTCAACATGGTTTTTTAAAAGAAATTCCAAAATATGCTATTTTCTAAGTTAGTATGTTTTTAATTTTCACTGGATGGTTTCTTTGGTTAATCTGTATGTATCTGGGGCGAGTCTTTCACGAGTTTGGACTACTGACTCAAATCCTTATTTGTTTTTTATATGTTAGCTTTAGTTTTTGTAATATAGTGTTTTATTAACTTTTGCATTTCTGAAGGGGTCTTTGTGCCTATGAGATTTTCTACCCTCATTTCTACATTGTGGTTACTACAGTATGTCTTAATGTTTTCCCTCTGTTGGTCATATTTCTTGCAGTCCACCAGAAAGTGTTTAATTGTGTTTGGTTCTTGACACTCTTCACATGTGGGTTCCTCAATCATGAAATATCCAGTTCCAAGCTTGAGCCTCAGCAATTTTTTATTAATTGGTATTTTTTAGTTCATCTTTTATTTGACATTTTTTGCTTGGTTTTTTAAGGATTTTATATGAGTGTCTTGCTTTTTTACTTTGGTCCCATGCTGTTATCCACTCTTTAGTTATTGCTTGAGCAATTAAGCTCTTAATTTCAAACTTCCCTAAGCCTACTTCAATTTTGTTATGGCTAGCTCTCCCCCCTTTGGCTTCTTTGTCTGCAAGCTCATTTCCTGCTATCCCCACATGTGATGGTATCCATGTTATTGTTGCACTGCATCCTATAGTTTGTAGATTTGTCTGTGGATACTCGCATATAGGCTTTTGCTTGGGCCATCGCATATCTGGATTTAATCGACAGCACTCCAAGCATGTAACTCATTGTTGCAATGGGGGTATCTCACGTACAGCCCAAGATTATGCGCATCCCTTCATTCTGAATGCGTTCTAGTCGTTCACATTGTGTTACTGACAGCGTGAGTATTCCCAGTCCATACTCAATGACCAAAACGTAATACTGAAAAATAACTTTAGTCGAATAAAGTCAGTAAATAAAATAGTAAAAGTACTTAAATCTGTAGTATACTGATATTTTTCATTATTAATTGTAGAGAGCCAAGTGATTGTTCGATAAAGCGGGATTGTGGCTATAAATAGTTAGATCTAAAATGAGACTCGACTTAAAGCCAGTGTTAGAGACTTGGGACTCGACTTGAAATCTGTACTAAGAGACTTCAGACTCGTTTGGAAAGACTTGACGACAACTCTGATAATTTGGATCTTGATAACACCTTTTTGAGGCCATCACATTGATAAGGGAGAGTGGTAAATATAATGTGTAATGTTTCTGCTTTCATAAGGTCATACTGGACACGTAGATGGATGGTCAACTCGTTCCGACACAGTGCTGACATCGAGTGAGAATGTAGATGTAAAGGACGCGAATGTGTGTACAGTTCTGTTGAGTTGACAAGTCACTCACTCAATCATAAGCAGAAGTCAATAAAGGGCAGACCACTGATGACGTTTCATACATTTAATAATGGACGTACACTTCGACATCACGTTTACAGTCATTTGAACAGGTTGGCACAAAAATCATCGTATACTTGAAAAATGGGTGACAATATCAGATGTACATTCATGTAGTGGTAAATATAATGGAACGATAGTAGGCAAGCACTCAATATTCTGGTTGTCTATCGTCTCATGCTTCAACTGACTAATCGCGTCAGTTAAGGTGGATACATAATTATCAACAATGGTTCACTGTCAGAACCTTCTCCTGGCTAAGTTTCTCAAGCCGTAAATTCATCAAATGTTTATAGCAACAATGTTAAACCACAGTAGTGGGTTTCCATAATATATAGATCTCTGTACCATCATCAGATAATAAGACCTTTTCTGTTCTCCGACAATGATCCACTTACAATGGCGGGAATCCAAAATGGCTCTCCTCCGTGAGCTTCGTTCACCCAGGATGAAAAATAATGCAGCAGAATTACTTCGTTATTCATACGTAAATGTCCTCATTGGGCTTCTATACATATCTGCTATCAATAAGGCTGGTTACATCAAGTGATCTAGTGCTGCTAGATAACACGTCATCTTCATCTATAATCAACAATCCTAGATGTACGATAATACGTCTCCCATCTAGGCTTAGCAAAAAAGTTCAGCAAAAATGTTCTGGTTTTACCTGGCTTTAGGAAAACACATACAAGCGAATAACGCACGCCATTCCTAGGCGTTAATAATGGACATTAGGAGAATCTCTGATAATACAGTCATACAGAGAAACAATCTCCTTCCTAGAATAAATCACAGAGATCAATCTTCAAACTTTCTAATCAACCAGCCCATAGTAGCGACGACATGACAGCCTTCTCTGTCCACACACCAAATCGACGCATGCGCAGAAAGGCCTTTCACCCCAGAGTTCAGCTCACAAAATAGTCCGACATAGAAATACAAAGATACAAAGATATAAGACCGAATCACCTTAAATAGTCAAGGAATAAATATAAATTCGGGCCATAAACATTTTAAGCATACCAGACGAAAAATGACGTAAATCTAGTATTCATACGCCAGATTGAGACACAAGAACAGATAACCCATATAACCGAATATAACACCGATCAATCAGGGTTCTGTCCCTTACTCTAAGAATCATTGATTCTCAAATAAATACTTTTCATCAGACAAATAGTTATACTTTACACTTGTATGCCTACCAACAGTAATCTGTGCGTCACAAAAGAATATGTGCGCAACAGATCTATAATACCGTATCACTAATTGAAGATAATACTCACATTTACAGAATCTAATTATAATAAATAAATAAAAATATGTTTAAAAAAGGCAAAAATCATTATCAAAATCTACATACAATCGTATATAATGATTTGGAAAGGTTTTGTTTGTTTTTTTTTCTTTATTTTTTATTTCTTCTTCTTCTTCAAATACCATGCCTAGTAGCGTAGGAGATCATGTATCTCCATAACTTCCTGTCTCCAGTAAATTTGGTCAATTCTGCTGTTGACTTCTTTCCATGCCACGGTGTCAAACTATCCAGCATTTGCTCTCTTTGTCTTCCCCTATCTATTTTTCCTTCAATCTTACCTGTTGTTACGATATATTCCAGCTTTCCTCTTCTCACAACATGCCCAAAAAAGTGGATTGTTTCTTTCTAACTTGTGAAATGTTTCCTTTGCGCATTGGCCCTTTTCAGGACATGCTCATTTATTGGTTTGGCTGTCCATAATATTTTTAAAATTCTTCTGTAAAAGTAACCACATCTCCGTGGTCTCTAGTGTCTTCCCATGACTCACTCTCATATGTCAGGACTGGTTCTATATAACACTGAAGAACTCTCTTTCTTACTTCCAATGACAAAGAATTGTTGCATAAAATACTCTTTTTATAGAATGCTGTTTTTGCCCGAGCTATTCTGCTCTTCACGTCTGAGATGCATCTTCCATCCATTGTTATTAATGTGCCCAGGTAATTGAATTTATTGACCTGTTTTAAAACTGTTCCATTTACTTTGATAGTGAATTCTGGGGAAGCCCTTTTCTTTGAGTCGACCATTACTTTTGTCTTTTTGCTATTAAGGCTGAGGCCTTTATTTTCACTTTCTATCACTATTGTATCAACCATTTCCCGCAGCTCCTTTTCACTATTAAGACTGTATATTCAGCGTATCTCATGCTGTTTATATTATGTCTGCCAAATGATATTCCTGGCATGTCCTCTAGAGATCTCATTATATTTTCACTGTACAGATTGAACAGATCCGGTGACAGCACACATTCCTGCCTGACACCCTTTGTTACTTGCTGAAACGTTCCTATTTGGCTGCTTACAGCTGTTGTTTGTTGCAAATACATGTTCTTTATTATCCTCAAGTCTTTACCATTAATGTTGATGCTTTCTAACATTTTGATAATTTCCTCATGTCTCACTTTGTCATATGCCTTAGTGTAATCTATAAAGCATAAGTACAGGTCTGTCTTTACGTCTATGGCTCTTTCTATTAATGCTCTTATAATATATATGTATATATATACAGCATTGTTTGTGCCTTTACCTTCTACAAATCCACACTGTTCACCGCTGATTTCTGATTTAATTTTATTTCTCACTCTTCTCATGATAATTCGTAATAATATAGTGGTCACATGACATCACATTAATGGTGCAATGTTCTTCACATGGCTCCAGGTTTCTTTGGCAAAGCTATGAATATGGATTTTAGCAGATCATCAGGTATTTGACCACTATTGTAGATGTCATTTAAGTTTTGTTATCACTTCTACTCCAAATTCTCCCAAAGCTTCCATTTCCTCTACTGTAACATTATCTGGTCCAGGCAACGTTGCCTTTCTTCATGTGGGGTATGACATCCTGCCTCTACTACAAGTATTGGAGGTCCTTCACAACTGTCCTGGTCGTTCAAATCTGATTTTTCATCATCATACAGCTCCTTATGTATTCTGTCCACCTTTCTATCATGTTCTCATGACCTATTAACAATGCTCCTTCTTTTGATTTCAACAAGCCAGTGACTGTTTGTGTCCTACTGCCTTTTAACTCATTTACTTGCTTGAACAGAGATTTTGTGTCTTTTCAAGCTCTCTGCACTTCTGGTTAAGGCATACTTCTTTTAATGTTTTACATTTGTTTACTATTTCATTATTTAGTCTGTCATATTCTTCGTTGTCTTGCTTCTTCTTCCTTCTTGCATCCATCAGTTGTAAAATGTCATCTGCCATCCACTTCTTCTTTGCAGTCCTCTTTACTTCTGGTACGATTTCTTTTGGTGGTTGATATATTGATTCCTTTAGCATTTCCCACTGTTCATCTATACTCTGTATTTTTTCTATTGCATTGTACCTTTTCTGTATTGTAATGTTGTATCTGTCACTCATTTCCTTATCTGATTTAAGTAAGGCTAAGTTTAACTTGATGTTGTTTGAAGCTCGCTTTACTTTCTTCAATTTTATTCTACGTTTTCCTATTACTGGTAAATGGTCGCTGTTGCAGTCTGCTCCTGGCCTAGTTTTCACAGATTTCAAACTGTTTCTAAATCTCATGCATATTAGTATGTAGTCAATCTCATGAACATTGTTCCCTGGACGTTTCCATGTCAAAGGCGTCTCAAATGCTGTTTAAACCAGGTGTTTCCTACTATCATGTATCATTCATATACATGCAAACATCTGAAACATACTCACCTCATACACACTAGGACTTGTGGGTTCCATAAACACGGACTAGCCTCATGTCTGTCATTGTTTGCAGGTTCTTACGTGTCATCATATAACGGAGATCTTGAGTTCAGATCAATACAAGCTACCTGGAACCTCACAGAAGCCTATAAATTGCCATCTGTAATTCAGCTTTAGTCCCCCTCAGTATTGGGTTGGCTGATGCAAAGATCTTCAGCATACAGTATTGTGTGTCACTCTAACAAGAACAGACCTTACTCTAAAGATGAGTATACAATAGGACCATTTCATGCAGTGTATGTGAGCAGTCAAAGTTGATGATGATAATCACTGACTTTTTAGCATAGCAAGAGACTAGTGAGAACAGAACATTTGAATTAAATTTTAGTTCAATGCAAGTGGAAGATCCAAGAAGGAACTTTTATTTAAGATAATTACTTAGATTATAAATTCACCATCATCCAAATTTTGTAATATATTTATTCATTGATTTCCATCTTCCAACATTCACAATTCAGCACAAAGAAAGATAGATGTACATAATAAATTCAGAAATTGTACTCAGCTGACTTATTAATTTTATAATTGTTGAGGTTGAGTTTTGTTCTGATTTATTTGTTTAGCACAGGTAGTTACATAGCGAGGTGGCACCGTAGGGTCTGACTTTACTCTGAATACTTACTTAAGCAGACACCTTCACAGCCATGACTATCTTGTGATACCAGCGTTCCTCTCCAACACTGGGACTTCACTATTTTCATACAGAATTCTAGTTCTGTTTCTTCAGTACTACAACTGACACTACACACTTAAAAAAGCCTTTCGCTACAATGCCTAATAAATCTCTTTATCTCCAAATGGATTACTTGTTTGGATTTTAACAAAATGGACAGAACAAAACTATGAGTAGCATCAAACAAGATACCAGACATAAAAATGAACAGCATCAATTAAACTACAGAAAAGAAGTTTTATAAAGCCAAATAAACCAATAACATTACGCTTAAGTCTGGCCTACAGATGCGGTCTGCAAGATCTGCAGATCACCTCACATCTAGAGTATCACTCTTGATCAACCCCCACACAAAATCTCAAACCCCGTAAGTGATGTTGTAGTCAACTCCCATCGTATAAGATATATTAAGCGCACAGTCAAAAGACTGTGCTACGTACGAGGTAATGAGGACCCCGCTAGCGTGCCACACAATTTTGTCTGTTTGCCAGTTCGTGATGAATCCCTCCATTCTTATTAAGGACCCCCCCCCCCACCAGAACCCAAAAACCCAGTACTTACGAGGATGCAATCTGCATCTTGCATACACTCCATGTAAATGTAGAGATCAGATTCTATACCATTGGTATCTCGTAGAGATCCCACTGTAGTTTCCTACACAAAACTAATAGCCACCTGTTGCAAAATGAGTCTCACTCAACAGACAGAGCTGGGTAGAACTGAGTATACACCTAATTCTTTGACTATAAACTCCCCATTAGAAGACAGAAAAGGACCTCTAGCTTTGTCCCAGATCTCCACACACTGTACCCAACTATATCGACCGTGATCTTTAGACTATGTAACTACTCTACTAGCTACTATTCACTGTCACCAAATGATCACAGCGAAGACATCTAGATGTGCTGCCCCCTACAGTAGCGCCTATTGTTGTCCCTCAGTGACTGTTATACACTTGCCTCATCCCTATCCCAGTCTGTTACCCACACATCTGACACTGTATTGCAAAGTCGCTCGTTCAACCTCTTTATACATCGACCACCTCACCTAGTAAGTGTAACACAAAGGACTAGACTCCTACACCTTCAAACTGCATGTTTGTGATATCCAACTAAAGATTACAGAACTGTTTGTATCTGTGTATGTCGACCCTCATCACATGTCCCATCCCAGCATGGTCAAGGACCAGATATCCACCCACTTGGTTACCATACCGTCACAGTACACTCTAAAACATGTGCACGATATTTATTGTGTTTGATGTGTGTTGTTCCACAACCATTGTCTTGTGGCCACCAGTCTAGAGGTGAATGAAATACTGTTGAACTGCCTCGTCACTACCACCACCCTCGTGTGGTGTATGAGCAGTATCCTATAATCACACACTATTTTCAATACAACAGTCGAGACTCCCTAGTGTGTTTAGAACCAACAGTTATTGGGCTATGTCACTCAGATATGTTGTTAGCAGAGAATAGGTACCCAAGTTGTTTTGTTCCATTCACTGCCCACCATACAGATAGAGTTCTTGAAGTATAGAGAGAATGAGGAGTCACATAGTATGAGTGCTGAGATAACAGCAGTGACGTATTTAGACCAACGATTGGAGAGGATCTGTACCCTTACTTTGTTAGCTAAATTATACCTGTTAGTGTGAAGCGACGTCTACGTACTTAGTCACCGTTTGCTACCAGATGAAGTATCCCTCCTAGGATTACAGATCCAAACTTAGCTACAGAGCGTTGTCAGACTGAGGCACATAGATAATACAGTGACCCATGACCCTTCATGTAATATCTATAGACTGTTTGATGGTCACAACTGTAATAAAAAGTGGCGACTGGGGAGATTGCAAGAGTTTAAGCAGTATTTCGCTGGGGGACACTTGCCACATCACAGTTTGAGGAATGTAGATTGTAGTGGACACACGCATTGTGGCTTATGCAGCATAATAAGAGGTGATGGACTGCAATATGTAGAAGTTGATAAGAATTGTCTAGTACAACCAATCCCACATCATTAGGCTAAAAAAATTAATTATCGACTGTGATGTTGTGTGTACTACATTGTGCTGTGCCAAAGAGAACCATGATGAGACTCGTCTTGTTTGGTTAGAGAGAATTTATCGATACCTAGTATAGAAGCTCTGCTTTGTAAGTATCTCGGCGAGATAGGTATCGTTGCGCGCGGGTGTGTTGAGATTGCTACTGGAGAACTAGAGCTATGAGCTCAACTAATCTAGCAATTTTATATATTGAGTGCGTATCATCTACTCAATGTGTTGAATCAGGACGTGAATGCGTAGTGTTCTGGATCATAAAGCAGACTAGGAGTATCTTTTATAAAGCGCTAATATCATAACGATATGTACTCGTGAAATAACTTATTACTCACAATAATAGTACTGGTCTGAGGCTTGTATTAGAATTGTTTTCTGTTTCTCAAAAGAACGTCAGATAGCCACTTCATGTGATGATTTGTGCTTATCAAGTTTTACTTTGCATGAAGTTCTATTCTCTCGTTTCAATGATTGTGTGGCCTAGATACTGTTATTTGCCTTGTCGTTAGTTCATATGATGATATGGTGTGCACACTTCCAGAGAAATAATGCTCTGACCGCGGGGGCGTGTGTTATCTTACAGCAGTATGAGAATACCGTGCTTGTTGTAGGTCTTCTCAGACTTTAAACACTTTCATAAGTTCGCGTCAAAAAGATGGTTCCAGTGACAAAGCTTAGTCTATAGTATGTGTTGGGACTGTTTTCACATTATTCTGTAATGGACGTTTTGTGGTGCACTGAGCACATGACTGATAGGGCGCCACCCAAAGCTGAGAAACTGGGTGATGGCAGTGGTACAATCGGTGTGGTTTAAAGGGGTTGTTTTAGCTCCGCGACTTCACCAATTGTAAGAGTGATACTAGGTTGAGCGGAGGAGGTGGGTTGAGTTATAGGTGGTATATATTGATAACGGAGTTGGAGATTGTAGAGTTGCTCCCTATGTAAGTGCGTGCACAATGAACATGCGCCGCTTCAAACGGTCGCGTTGACTACGATATCCTTAGTGCCGTAATAAGTGGCGGGTGTGGACGGACATTATTTTGTCAAATTCGGTAACGTTTTTTTCGACGAGGGATTGTGGAAGGTTTTTGAATCTGCTCCCACTCAGTACGGGGGGACATTTACGGGGGATGCAACTCAGGTTCGCGTTGATGGACAGTGGGAGATTAAAAAAGCTACCTGTAAAAAAGCGCTAAGATAAAAATGAGGGTGTAGAGCTAGAGAACGAATAATTTTTCTTGTTTCAGCATCGAAAACTGCCCAAGAACTTATTTTGATCTACAGCTGAGCAAGACAACATTGGTAGTTATGAAATGAGAGTTGGTGGTCTTGTCAGTGTGATCTGACGTTTGCGATCGGAATGAAGTTCAATACATAGAACAATTGGCCTCAAGTATTGACGTGGTTTTAGGGAGCCCTAAAATCAGGCCGTGAGGGGGGGGTGACCCCAGAGATGTGAACCAGATTTTTGAAACTCTTAACAATGGCAAAAAATAATAGCAGATAGAGAACTTATCTGATAATTGGGTTTATCAGGGATGTATAGACAACATTTGGAGTATTATAGATTTAGAATACTTCAACAATATGGATCTACTTTCAATATTTGCTTGTACTTTGGATTTTCTAACGCATGTCTTCATAGATTATATCTAAGTGTATCTGAATTCCATATAAAATTTAACATCCTGTGCATGACGTCTGAATAGCCAGTATTACTGATCACCAATGAATATATACATATTTTATCAAATAAACCATCATTTTGGGGGGGGATTTCATGCTTATAAAAAATAGAGAATTAGATTACTTAAATGAGAGAGTTCGATGTCCCTCCTTTTAAACTTATGTGCGCTAGATAGAAATGTCATTATTTGAAAAGGTAAGAAATACTTATGAATGGCTGTGAAAGCGCAGATTGAGTCACTAAAAGTTTAGAGGGGATGGTAGTGAAAGTTGTTTCGTTTTCTTAATTCGGGGTTATGATATATTTTAGATGTAATGTTTCAGGATTATTAATCTGGATTCAAGGAATTAACCCATGTATGTGGATGAGATAATGACAAAATAGGGCAATATTGAAAACTTGAGAAGCATACTAGTGAAGACAATAGAAGTTAACTTGTTAATAGAGCGCAGTATTACTTGATTATGTGAATAGATGGTAGGTCTGTACAGATCAATTAGTGCAATGGCATTACTCAATTATATTGTGTACACAAACCAAGGTTATGAATTGAAATTTAATGAAGATTCTTGATATTATATAGGTTGTGTTTGGAATCATCCACAGACTAGCTTGTAAAGGTAGGCGTTATGTATTAGTACGCAAAAGATTGGTGAAGAGCCGGGCATGATGATTCATGTCTAAGTGAACAGAATAAGATGAGATCTTAGAATATTAATGTATACGGTATTTAATGTATTTATGTATTAGAATGAAGAAAGGGAATGTGTTATATATGTAGGTATATGGATTCCAGTGCTGACCATTAATTTGTTTTGTTTAATAAAATGGTTTATTATGTTATTTAGATTTGTGTTATTTTTGATGCATCGTGAGTGTATATTATTTGAGCGGAGAATTGGTTTGTTAAGAAATTATTATGTTATGCGAGGTGGGAGAGGTTGAAGGTGAGATGGGGAGGGATGTAGGGGGATTATGGCCGTAGTTTTGTGGTAGCAGTACCGTATAAGGTGGGCTAGTGTATATTAATTTTGATATTGGTATGTTTGGTGGAATGTTTGTGTGGGTTTTAGGGGGTTATTTAGGACAAAGAGTGGTAAGTTCATTATGCCATTTGTTGTTTAGAGAGAGTCTATTTATTCCAGAGTTATATTTCTTAGCAACAGTGGCCTAATATTTCTAGGTGAATAACATTCTTCTAGGGTTATTGGGTGTCTGGGGATTATTTCGTATTAGTATGTTAGCTGGGAGTACACTACCCCCCACAGCTTAGTCCATTATTGAGCTATCAAAAAAATTCATTTCGACGTAGCGATGTAATGCAGGCCCTGCAGGTGATAGTCTTAATGCTAGTTTCCAATTTACAGTGCGTTTTTTGTTGTTTTTTGTGGTTTCAGAGTCTGCAGATATGTGTGAGCTAGTGCTATTCAATTTCGAGGGTTCTAAATCTATCAATCCGTACTTTTAATGTTTTAGGAGATTCATCTGTATTGAGGTGAATGTAACAATGGTCAGGTTTAAGATTCTTATGCGGGATCTAGTGGAATGCATTCTTTCTAAAGTTAGCAATCCCAGATATTTAAAAGGAGTGGGGACGTGTTGAAACTGATTCAAGTATCTTCCATGGTCTGATGATAGCAAGATCAGACATTGATGAAAAGTTAGTTCTGGAGTCTGGATTTTGTTTGAGTTATAAGTATGTCCAATGGTATTATGTGGTTAGCTAGACGGGGAGGTTAGTTTGATGTAAGGTTTCCATAGGTTTTTAGGTGTTAATGGAGAGTTATGGTTTTAGATGATTGGACGTTGATTAAAATTAGCACAGTCATTCTAATCAGTTTGCATGGATGTTAATGAAATGCACGTGAGTCTATGTAGATATATTGTTAATAACTCAAATTGAATTGTAGAGAAAGATCTTATAAAACAGTTGTTTATTCTGTACTGTTAGTGTTGTCCGTTATAAATTTAATATAAGTATTTATTACTATTATAGACTATTAAATACAGTTTATTTAGACTATGATATACGTATAGGGGGGATGTGTAGAGGATATATGTGATATGCCCCCCCCCAAGTACTATAGGGGATAGGTTGATATTATATTTTAAAAATAGTAATTAGGATAGGTATTATATATAGAATGTTTAAAATTATATGAAGTGCGAGGATTGATATCTAAGGGTGTAATAGAGTTTTGAGTTATTGGGTTAGGATTAATAAAGAAATGATTATTTTAGTGGAATGTATATGGATTATTAATGTTGTTGAAATGTAATTTACAAATATGTTTTGATATGCAGATAAGGTTTATGAAGTATTTAGGTATGTGTTAATGAATGGTAAGTTAGATGATAAGTTATGATTTAGAGATGGGTGTTTAATACTATTTAAATGGGATCTAGGGTGGTATGTTGATACGTAAGACCGTATTTATTGGTTGTTTTGTTGATGTATTTTAATTGGGAATAGAACAAAGATAAAATGAGTTTTATGTTGGACGGTTAAATAGTGAATTGTGAGGGGAGGGTGTGGGGAAGTGATAATGGGGGGTGAATAGTTATGTTTAGGGTGGTTAGATTATGTAATGTAAGTTGGAGAGGTTTTGTGTGTGAAGGTGGATAGGGAATTATGGGGAGTGTGTTTAATATGAGGAGTATGGGGGGGAATGAGGGGGATTATGTATATAGATGGGGAGAAGATGGGGGGGTCAAATTGCATGTGTTTAGGTTTGTAGATGATTAATGGTGTAGAGGGGTTATGCATATTCTATGGGATTGTAACTGGAGTTTAGGTTGGGGGAAAGTAGTGGGAGTAAAGAATGGTTGAGATAGGGGGGGTATAGTAGAATTAATTGTGAGGGGATTTAGGTGAAGGAGGGGGGTTAGAAATATTGTGTTGTAGGTATGAATGGAGGGTGAGTTGAGGACACTATTAGATTGGGGGTGTATGTAGGAGTGTGTAGATGATTGCGAGTGGATTTAAGTGGTTGAGGGGGGGAGGGTATTGGGGGGTATGAATATATGTTGATTACGATAGAAGGTAGTGATTAAGGTAGGGGGAGTTTTGTGATAAATGGAAGATTATATATTGATTATGGTTGTTGGTTTTGTTGTGATGTTAATATTGGGTTTGTGAGTGAAAGTGGAGAATGATAGGTTTTGAGGTTATAAGTAAGATTATAGGAATGTGGGTTATAGTATAGTTTATGGATGTTTATTAGATTGTAGAGTAAATAAGGGGTTAGTAAAGTATTATTTGTAGGTGAAAATTGTAACTGATTAAACTATAGTTGGTATGAAGTATTGGTTTGAAATGAGGAATGTGACGAGGAATATAAGGGAGTTGTGTTGGAGTAACTATGATTGAGCAGTGATTAATTGTATTAGGGTGATAAATATTCATTATGAGTTAGGTATGGTTGTTTGAGTAGGGTTTGGGAAAGGATTTGTAGTGTAGATTGATTAATGCTATACTGAGGTTGCATGGAATACAGTTTATGGATGTTAGGATATTTTTTATGAGGGTAGAGGATGATTCAAGGGTTTTTTAATGGTAGTTTGAAAGTGAATAATTAATATGAGGGTAATATATGTTGTGTATGAATTAAATTGGTTTTTGAGGTTAATTGATATTTTATATCTTATTTTAATTGGTGATGAAGATAATATGTATGTTGGTTTAGGTATCAGGGATTTTATTGTAAGAATGGGAGGTGTAAATAAATATTGGATGTATTTATTCATAGGTTTGGAAATGGTATGTATTGTAAGTGGGAAAACATTATGTTGTGGAATTGGAGGGTAGACATTTGGTTATAGGAGGTTGTTTTTTGTGAGGGGGATTGGATTATAATGGTATTAGTGTGTAGTTGTTTTATAGATGTAGGGGTATTTCATGATAATGTTGATTTTGTAGGTTTTAGAGTGATTATAGACTGGTAGGAGTTGGGATTAGGATGAATTTTAAAGTGATGGGTAGCATGTGTGTTAATTTATGTTGTAGGTGTTTATAGTTTAGCATTGGAGGATTGTAGAGTTTTAAGAGGATAGGTAATAGAAGTGGTTAACAGGGGGAGATATGAAGTTATGTAATATAATGACAACTTATTGTATAGGGAAGAAGTTTTGATGAGTAATGATTGTTGTGGTTGGGTATTGTTTGTGGATGATTTATAATGAAGGGGAAGTATTGGTTAGAGTTATTGTATAGATGGTGAGTGGGTATTTTTGTTTTTGATGAATTAGATAGTGGGATTGTGTAGGAGAGGATTAGAATGTTTTTTAGAGATTTGAGACATTTATATAGTTTTATATGATTATAGGTGTTATTGAGAATAGAAATTAAAATTGTATGTGAAATATAGGTTGAAGTATTTATAATTAATAGATGTGAGTTTGGTATTACTATAATGGTAGGTGTATGAGAGTTGTTATTTGGTTGTATTTAGGAGGGAGATGGGGGGTGAATGGACGTGATGAATAGGTGTGTATTTATTGAATAGCATTAGTAAGTTTTATTGTTTAATGGTAAAAATAAAAGGTTGAAATTGATTAATGTTTAATATAATTATCTTGAAGATTTCTTGATTATCACCTAGTGTATAATATATTGTAAGGAGATTGTACCACTTGACTTCTACGTAGAATCGTTTAGATATTTTGGTTTATAATTCGACATAGTTTGTTCAAAGAACATGGATGTTTGGGGTATGAGGAAATGGGATTATAGTAAAGAAAGATAGTTTTAGTGGATTGAATGTTTGTTATTGATATTTTTGTTATTGATATATTTTTAAGTATAAGTTTGTTATTGAAGTTTGTTATTGATATTTACTGTCATTGTAGTTTGAAAGGCTAGAGTATATATAGATTCATGTGCGAATAATATTAATTATATGAGAAGTATTAATGTTTTAAAGTTTAAAAGTTGATAATTGGATATAAATTAGTTGTTATTGGAATTTTTATTAATTTATTTGAGGTTAATTTTGTTATATGATAAAAATACATTGTATATGTGTTGCCAATTATAGAATGTTGGCTTATTTTTTGAAAATTTATATAGGTATGTTTTGATTTGTGTAGCCCATGCATTTGGGATATTAGGTAGTTGAATATCTGATTGTTTAAGGATACGAGTGACAATTATATAGATATGAAAAAGTATTTAATTTTATAGGGGATGATAAGATAGGTTGAATATGAAGTTAGTATATTGTTATGGAATATGGTTTATGAATTATTGGATATTAAGTATTTTATTGGAATTAGATGTTTTTTAAATGAATATACCAGTTTGATAAGTTATTAGTAAGTGTAAACTGATTGTATATTTTTTTCATTAATAGAAATGAAGGATTGGTAAATGTGTGATAGTATGGTGAGTTGTTATATTTGACAAGTATTAATTTTAGGTTTGTGGTTAAGTAATTAAATGCGAAGTATATTTTAGTAATAGACATTAGATTTTAATTATGGTCTAACTAAATGTTTTATTAATGGTAAAAATGGGGGAATTATTGGAATAAAGGTATTAGCTCTTGTGATGTTTGAAGAAATTATTATAATAAAGGATATTAGGATGGTTTAGTATTGATTGAATGGACTTGGGAATTATAATTTAGATGAGGGGGTAAATAACAATGCACCACCTAAATTAACAATGCACAACTTAAAATAACAATGCACACCAAAAATAACAATGCACAACCTAAAATAACAATGCACAACCTAAAATAACAATGCATAACCTAAAATAACAAGGCACAACCTAAAATAACAAGGCACAACCTGAAATAACAATGCACAACCTAAAATAACAAGGCAGAGACTGAAATAACAATGCACAACCTAATATAACAATGCACAACCTAAAATAACAATGCACAACCTAAAATAACAATGCACAACCTAAAATAACAATGCACAACCTAAAATAACAATGCACAACCTAAAATAACAATGCACAACCTAAAATAACAATGCACAACCTAAAATAACAATGCACAACCTAAAATAACAATGCACAACCTAAAATAACAATGCACAACCTAAATTAATGAGGCACAACTTAAAATAATAATGCAAAACCTAAAATAACAATGCACAACCTAAAATAATGATGCACAACCTAAAATAACAAGGCACAACCTAAAATAACAAGGCACAACCTAAAATAACAATGCACAACCAAAAATAACAATGCACAACCTAAAATAACAATGCACAACCTAAAATAACGACGCACAACCTAAAATAACAATGCACAGACAATCACAGTGTGGTAATACAGCAGCCCTTCAGCAGGAAAAAGAAAAGGTTATTTCTAAGAAGATCAAGAATCCCAAATGCCTTAACATTTGTTCTCGTTTCAAATGATGGCTCCTGAAGGCATGCTGTAACCAAATAAGTCATAATTATGTTTGTAAATGCTTTAATATATGTGGATATGTGAGATCACAGCATGTACGTAATATAGAGCTAAGTCTCATAGAAGAATGTTAGGAATACCACAGACAGCTAAAAGAGAGTTATGAGGGTGTCCTTAAAGAAGCCAATGCTTAAAGAAAACTTATTACTCATAATAGAAGCAGGTAATACCCTTCCTTTGGATATGTTATGAGAGGAGGAAATCTGTAATATGATGTGACAACAGAAGAGACTGAGTGGAAAATAAACACAGGATGACAAAGAAAGTAGTTACTGGACAGTCTGGCTTCATAATATGAAAAGAAGTCAACAAAAGAATTAATTAACAGTACTGGGTACAGGAAGTTATGGAGAGATATGATCACATATGCCAGCTGGCACTGTACTTGAAGATGATTAAGTAAATTATATTTTCTTCTTCTACCTGTCAGAAGATGATTCTGATGCTGAAGATGAAGTCGCTGAAGACTGATGTGACCTCTGTTTAGGGGAAGCATCTGGTTCAGTTTTGACCTCTAAACTCTCAATGTCCTCTTTTTTTACGCTGCAATAACCAAAAATAAAGCGAGAGACCTTGAAATTTTTTTTGAAACAGCAGTACAACTAAAAAATAAAAAAGTACAACAACTAAAAAATAATCACAAAATAGCATGAACGTCAGATTTACAAAAGAACAATGCAACAGACATGGTACAAAATATAGCAAATGAGAATAACTCATTTACACCTCACAGCAATCACAAACATATTACAGGTTTGTATCCCTTTATCTGCATACCCCAAAAATTATGAAAATCGGGAGCTTCTTTTGGCAACTTTGAGCTACATTTTCTATCACAACTGGGCAATTTTCAAACACATTTACGTTGACTTTGGACTATTTTGGGTGACTTTTCGAACATGATTTGGGCAACATCAAGAAAATGAAAAAAAAATCGGTTTCTGAAACACAGCTGTCCCTGATGATTTCCAATAAAAGGATATTAAAGAAAGAAAAATGACACAAAAGTTCATCCTAAAATACTGTATTATCTGGACCATAAGGTGCACATTTTCCCTAAAATTACTCTACAATATTCTCTGCATCATGCATTGGGCTAACAACTCCATCATGTAAAACTGTTACAGAAATGACCACTGTAAGAGAACATAATTGCTCTGTGCACGCTACTGCTGTGGGGCCCTATGTTCCATAATGAATGAAAAAGGATGGAAGAAGAATTCGCAACACCTTATGATCAGAATGTGCCCCTTGAGGATATCAAAATTTTGTCTGGTATACCATTGTAAGTACTGTATGCAAAACCATCATAAGTACTGTCTGGAATATCACCATAAGAACTGTCTGTATATCATAAGTAATATCTAGTATATCACAATAATTACTGTCTGGTATATCATTGTAAGTACTGTATGGTATATCATCATAAGTAATGTATGGTACATCATCGTAGATACTGTATGGTATACCATCATAAGTACTGTCTGGTACGTCGATGACAAGTTGCTTTCTTCATCAATGCACTGTCAGTAACAGATGACCTAGTGCTCCAAAACTAATGTCAGAACAAAAGAGTTTTGATCCAATGGATCGCATCTCATTGTAACATCCCCAGCAATGAAAGGCTGACAGATTAGCAAAGGACAGTGGAAAGCTACCTCAGCCTAATGCAAGTATATCTTTCGAGGAAGCAAAGAGTTTTATCAGAATCAGATACAGAAACAAATGGGATGAAGAGCATTCAGGTGAAACGCAAAATGATGCATACTACCAGCTCAGCAGAAGAGAACAAGTGGTAATCTTCAGACTCCGCATGGGCCAAAACAGATTAGGATACCATCTATTCAACAAGCTAAAGATAGGAACTACCGATGAGTTCAAATGTGGCACTGATAAAATGACTGCTGAACATCTGCTTCAAAGATGCCCAACATATGTGGAACAGAGAAAGTGCATATGGCCGTCACCAGTACCATTCGTGGAAAAGCTCTACGGAGATGCAAATAGCCTCAAGCTGACTACGCTTTCTTTGAAAACATTCAAGCAGACGTCTGAGAGTGTAGGAAGAAGAATATCATTGTTAAGTACTGACTGGTATATCATCATTATCCTTTAGCTCCCTGTCGAGTATATGTTATCAACATGTTCACATTCTGCTTTCCCGTCCCGTTCCATCCACCCAAGTCCTCTTTATCCCTTTCAAGTCTGTCTACAATTCTTTTCTCAGTGTGTGCTTTTTTTTTTTTTTTGGGTCTTCTTTTTTTATTTCACAACAAGGATTTCCTCATAAAGATATCAACTGGTTTTTCGCATTATATACATATAAGTCTTTCAAGGTGACTGTTACATCAGGGTTTTCTTTCTGGTTGGTTTGTGGTTTAGTACTTGTTATGTAATGTATTATAAACGTTCATGCATCATGCTGACAAACACAAATGGACACGGGTATGGTCATCACAGGACATCACTGGCCGAAGAACACAAGACATCTTGTAGAGGGTCCACAATAACTTCTTTAACATTTATTTACTTCAGGAACATTGGCATGGTAGGAGCATCGTTAATGAGATCTTCGCAAAAATACATAGGCATGATCAATGCATATACAAGGCATATGTAGTAGTCAGTCTTCAATACATCTCGTCTCAATAATTCAGTTCTGGCCGCTGTACTAGAGGTGCGCACAGAACGACGACATCCAAGTAATGTGAACCAGATGACGTGAATATAAAAATACTTGAGTTATACTTCTCTATAAGAGGTGGAACTTTTGTATAAGTTCAGGACCATCTTAGAAAACATAGTGGCGGCCTTCGAAGTTAGTTATGCCACTTAAATATATAATATTCCTCCGCAATTCTTGGAGCTAGAAAAACACGTCAGACTAGGACGACTTGAAGTAACGAAAGGCCACGAATATGAGCCATTAGAATAAATTACCGCAAACGCATTACGTCATTGACAACCGGTGACGTATTAAATATGCAGCGTTCAATATAAGTTAATAACCGTGCAAAACACATGAGTTACCACAAAGAGACATATTTCCTCAAAAGTAATGGCTATAAGCCTGTGTGTGGCAACAATACATAACATATCAATATTTGGTCTTTAACAGTGACTAATATGAGGTTGAGCATTGTCCGGGCAACTTCGTTATGTAAAACATATAGCCACAAAAACCACCACCACAAAAGCATGTGACTGCATGGTACAGGCTTCCTGCAAGGGGACCAGCTGCAGTGGTGGCTCCATGATCCATTAGGATCGCTAAAGAAAATGATGATTATAATCTACACACACATTCAGTCACTCAAATTTAGTCAGACCAGAATATTTACTACTTTAACACATTAACTACTGCAAGCCGGTCCCAGAGGCGCACGAAAGAAACACATTTGGACCGCAAACTGCAGCTTTCTAAGTTTAGTTAGAAAATGAATGAAATATGTGCCAAAACACTTTCAGATCAGGTTCGAGATTTTAATTGACCACCGGAAGACAACATCCATAAGCGTGGGTAAATTTGTGCCACTGAAAATTGATATTATATTCATATTTTTCAAACGTTTCAGGGTAGTTACCAAATCGCAAAACTGTTTACAATGGCAACGAGTGATAGCGCCACAAAAACGCACGTACACCTCGTCTAACTGCTGAACTGCCTAGAAACTTGTTTCAGCAATTGATTGATAGATCTAGCGACGAGGAGGGCAGTGAAAACGATGTGGACATTGATTCAAATAGTGATTTTTTTGGCAGTGATAATAGTAGTAGTGACAATTCAAGCAGTGATGATAGCGAAGATATTAGAAATCCTGGGTCATCGTTGGGTCGTAAAAGAGTTAAAAACCTCGGTTAGTTACCAAAAGTGCAGGAAATACTGTAGGCCTTACTAAAGAAAGAGAGCAATGAAAGCAAGTGACTGACGGTGAAACAACGAATAGTTTTTATTTTGTTCCAACTCGTGAATCAGGTCTGCAAGCAAATCTTGATGCAACTTCCTCTGTGCTTGATTGCTGGCTTACATTACTGACACCAGATGTTTTACATTCTTTGGTCATAGTAATAAATGAATATGCTGACATAGGGAATTCAAAACTCCCATCTTCAAAAAGATCATCTGCTGCTTGGAAACCTGTCACTGACTATAAGCTTTTGAAATTTTTCGCAGTAACAACTGCGATGGGTTTAGATAAAAAGCCATCGGTAAAAGACTATTGGGCACAGACACCACATAATTATACTCCCTGGTATGGCAATATGTTTTCAAGATCTAGGTTTGAAATGATTTACCATACAATGATGCATGTTGGAGATGCTGATTCAGAAGGGAAGGACAAAATAGAGTCTTTTTTAAATTTGCTCGTTGCAAAGTTCCAGGATGCATTTTATCCATTTCAGAATTTAGCCATTGATGAAATGGTTTTTGGGTATAATGGACGCTGGAAACACAAGCAGTACAATGCAACAAAGCCAAGCAAGTATCACTTAGACTTTGGATTGTGTGATTCTGCCACAGGGTATGTCTATTCTGTATTGACATACTTTGGGAAAAATACATCATATATTCTTGCTAATGACTGTCGTAAAGTCGTGTGTAAACCCACTTCTTTGTTAATACACTATGTCAATATACAAATATGCACAGCCAATCCACGTTCAACAGACTCTGGGACAGATTAAATTACACGAAATCATATGTAAACTTACAAATCCATTACATTCCATCTTCCAACATTCACCCTTCAGCACAAGAGTAGATAGTGTATATACTTAATAAATAAGGAAATTGTATTTGAACGACTTTTTTCAAGTTTATAATTGTTAAGTGAAATCTGTTTTCTTGTTTCAATATCACAGTTAGTTACACAGCGGGGTGGCATTTTATGACTGTCTCCACTCTACTAATTTTTCGAGATCAGATCATTCACAGCCGTAACTAATTTGTGATACCAGTAGTTCTCTCATACACTGGGACTTCACCATTTTCCTGCAGAAATTCTATTTCTGTACTGTCAGTACTATACTGATCCTAGATAGGATAAAAACCTCATGCTACAATGACTCTACAACAAGTCAGGCGGTAAAGATATTTGATTTCTTGCTATAAGGAATTGGGAAGAGCCACCATGTATTTGCTGACTGATACTACACTGTGGATACACTGATAACCTATCTGTTGAGTAGGGGCATTCATTATACTGGCAGTCAACATCAACAGAAAAAAACTTTCCCCTTCAACTGAAGACCCTCTCCTTCCAGCACTGAGATGCCAGGTGGTACAAAAATGGTGATGGATCTCAGATATGTGTTGCTTGGCGAGACAAAAAGGTAAAGAAACCAAGTATTGTTGTGTCCACTGAAACATCAGTTGAGATGGTGCAAGTCACAACTTAGTCGAAAAACCCAAACCAGTACACCGGTACAATTTTTGCACGAATGGATGTGACCACAATGATCAAATGGTAGCTTACTATGGCAATTTCCAAAGAAAAACTAGAAAATGGTGGAAGAAGATTTTCTACTGGATTATAGAGGTGTCCCAGGTAAATGCCCATATATTATACACCCTCAGTCATGCTGATGAGAAGTCAGTGTCATTGAAAATTTTCAGACAAACTGATTGATCAGTTGACTGAGAAGGCTGCCTCCATAACTCCACCTTATCTAGTAGCCACCAGTGGCAACAAGAAAGGTTGGAAATTTTTAGGAAACAAAGTTAAAAGATTTGAGGGTGCAAAGCACATTGTGGATTACACCGACAAAGGTAGGAACTGTATAGTGTGCTCAACACCTGCGAAATGAGCCCGAACAAATTTTTATTGCATCGGTTGCCCTGAAAAGCCCCATCTCCATCCAAAGAGCTGTTTTAGGCTGTACCATACACATGATCCTTCAGCTGTAACTCACTAAAGACATTGACATACTGTAAATAAGTTATAGATGTTGTGTTTTCTCAAAGGTGCTATTTATTCAACATTTCTGAGATTTTTTGGAAGTGGTGTAGGTGTGATAATGTAAGTCATTAATAGTGTATATATTAGCTGGAGTGTGTATTCTTGGGCTTGTTTTTCTTGTCATTGGATATACTACACGACAATCACCAAGAAAAAAAACATTAACTGCCTTAGGAACAGGTAAGTTGATAATTTTAAAAAAATGTTGCAGGCTTTTTTTTTCTTTCAATCATTTTATATTATTGATAATATCTACCATACTAAATAAACATATATTTTTCAGCTTGATGCACTAGTACCTTCATCTGTCCTAAAAATTACATAGAATTCATAAAAATATGTTTAAAATTAATAAATCTACAGCTTAATTTCTCCCAACACCTATAGGGCAAAAATGGGGGCAAAATTTCAGACTTTTTTTGGGAAGTGGCATTGGTGTGATAATGTAAGTTACCAATAGTGTCAATATTTGTCAATGTGTGTGTTCATGGGCTTGTTTTTCTTGTTATTGGATATACTACATGATAATTACCAAGAGAAAGGTATTACCTGCCCCAGAAACAAGCAATTTGAACATAAGTTGATAATTTGGAAACAAATTTGAATTGATTTTTGTCTGTCAATCATTTTACATTGCTAATAATATCTACCATTCTAAATAAACATATATTTTTCAGCTTTAGGCAATAGTACATTCATTTATCATCAAAATGACATCGAATTCATAAAAATTTTTAAAATTAATAAATCTGTAGCTTAAGTTCCCCAAACACATACAGGGAGAAAATGGGGAAAACATTTCAGACATTTTTTGGGAAGTGGCATAGGTGTGATAATGCAAGTTACCAAAAGTGTAAATATTAGTCAATGTGTGTGTTCTTGGGCTTGTTTTTCTTGTTATTGGATATACTACATGATAATCACCAAGAGAAAGGTATTACCTACCACAGAAACAAGCAATTTGAACATAATTTGAAAATTTGGAAACAAATTTGGATTGATTTTTGTCTGTCAATCATTTTACATTACTAATAATATCTACCATATTAAGTAAACTTTCCTTTTACTAGCATTAGGCAAGAGTACATTCATTTATCATCAAAATGACATATAATTCATAAAAATATGTTTAAAATTAAGAAAACTACAGATTAAATCCTTCATACACCTACAGAATGAAAATGGGAACAAAATTTAATTCGGCCAGTGTGTTTTTCAATTCGGTAGTTAACGTGTTAATCTGCCTTCAGCAGAACAACATTTCTAACTGGTTATTCAGTACTGTGCATAGTCTGAAGTCCTTCAGTCTGTCTTTAGATATGAGGGACAGGGTCCACCAGGCCTAATGTTAACTCTGCTGTGACGAGTTTTTCTCATTATTTAGCTAAATAAACACAGTGTGCAATAGAAAGCCATCAACCAAGAAATGTCAATGCAAATATGTGGTCAATAAATGAATAAATAATGTTAGTTGATTATTTCTTATTGATCACTTCATTTTCTTTTTCAAGACATTCACATTGCCGTGATTTGTTTCATATGCCTCGCATGTTTTCAGAAGCAGGAAAAATATGGGGAAAAAAGCAATACTGAAAAGAACCTTTTGCAGCACAGATTATCAGAAGTTCGTATACAAAATGGATATAACAATAGCAAGACAAACTAGCAGTTTGTTCATTGATGTTTGGCTCCAGATTTTTTTTCTACAGAAACCTCATATGTAGATATGAACTATCAAACATTTGTAATAACTCTGGAACTTAATGTTGTGACACAGTGTTATGATTAAAATTCATAACAGGTGTGTATTTGATAGCTTAGCTCAGCGTGGCTCTGTTTTTATTTTTACACGGGTCACTGGAAAAGACGGGTGAGCTTCATTAAGCCGTCATGCTTGGCGGGGTCTCATGAGACAGGTTACTGGTGGGAGAGAAGGGGAAAGAGAGCTATGGTGTTTTTCATGCCGAGTGGACATATTGTGTTTGAGCTCCTGAGATATTTATGATTGTGTGCTTGATTCATATATGATACCAATTTCTGTACTTTAAGATCTTTTGTGAGGGGTATGAGATATCTGCATGTGCAAGAAAGTGTATAGTTCTTTGAACTGAATAAATAAATATGTGGAAAACTGTCGGGGACAGTGTTACTAGTGACTGACGCTACAGATCTTTACATGACGATACATTTTATGCCCTACGCTGTAATGGCTGTCAAGGTGATACCTGTGGAGATGTGTTTTGTACAATAAATTTGACTGTCCACTCGGCCTTGGTGGTGATGTTGAGTATTTGGAGTTGGATAGCTGTGTTCGGGGTCTACCATTTCTACTTCTAGGTAATATTGGCCAGAGTAGCAAGACTTCTACTCCGACTATAATAATCATATAAAGACCCGTAACACACAGATTAAAATTAAATATCCAAGAAAATAATTTACCTGCTGCCATCACCACCAACAGATGTCACTTCACTGCCAGTTGTCTTCCTGTACAGATATCTGTAGAAACCACTCATGTCTTTCTGTTTTGTAACATCAGTGAGGGCTAAACAAATAAAACAATTAAAAAATCAAGCATTTCTATCAGTAAACAACAGTTTTTCTTATTAGAGAGATCCCACCTACCTCTCTCCTTATGCATGGAAGCAAATATGGAATCATTCTTATATGACCACCAGATAAGCACAATGCAATATTATACAGATGTCGAAGTGAATCTTTGTGTAGCTAATTACACTTTCAATGACTTGAAATGATCCACAAACTTCCAGGGATTCCCCCTGTGGTGAAACATGTCAAGAACCCAGCATTGTACACTAAGCTTGGAGGAGTCAATTGAACCCACGATGTAACTGGCTTTTACCTGGTTGGCTGCATGTAGGAGGATCTCACTATGGACCCATGATACACAGGGGGGGGGGGGGGAGGCTGAGACGTGGATCTGTGTAGGATGTGGCAATTCCTGGGAAGAGCCCTGAACAGTACAGTATTTTAGCTCTGCATATTTGGAGAACAACCTCTCTCCTTTATTTTCTCATGTGGGTAACAGTGATGCATCTGCTGCTCACAATTGATTTATTTAGGGCCATCTTTTTCATCTCTACTCACAATAGCCCAACTGCTTTAGTTTCCTCTTCTACTACTGTTCTCCAATTGTGCTTTGGCCCACCCAATTTTCCCTTGTGGGCTCCAGACAAGGGCATGTTTGATCATTCCTGAGCGTGTGTCCCATCTAACTTCTAATTTCAAAAATAAACTACCTTCTAATGTCAATAATAAACTACCTTCTATTGTCATTAATAAACTACCTTCTAATGTCAATAATAAACTACCTTCTAATGTCAATAATAAACTACCTTCTAATGTCAATAATAAGCTTCCTTCTAATGTCAATAATAAACTACCTTCTAATGTCAATAATAAACTACCTTCTAATGTCAATAATAAACTATCTTCTAATGTCAATAACAAACTTCCTTCTCATGTCAACAGTAAACTACCTTCTAACGTCAATAACAAACTACCTTCTAATGTCAATAATAAACTTCCTTCTCGTGTCAACAGTAAACTACGTTCTAATGTCAATAATAAACTACCTTCTAATGTGAATAATAACGTAACCAGGAGAGTGGTAAAGAGGAAAATTCGGTTAGATTTATTTTTTAGGCAATTGATTTTCATGATTGATTTAGCTGTCTTTTATTTATAACCTAGGGGGAATAACCGAGAGAACAAGACGAATGGCACAAAAGTAGAGTTGACATCCCTTTATTTGCAGTGTTTAGTTTAGCTGACCTTGGATGAGTATTCTAATTCTGTTTTGTTTTGAGGAGATCAGCTATGTGAGCAAAGAGACTTTGCACGGGAAATTTATATTCGGGTGAGCTGTTTGTGAGACAGTTTGTTCTAGAAGGTTCGGAAATAGTTGTAGTGGTAAATCGAAGTTTTAAATTAAATCTGTTAGATCCCAGACGCGATAGCGTTTAGAAGCAAGTTTGCTTTTGAGTGTATAAAGTTAATATTAGAAGTGGCAAGTGAATTGAGAGTTATCATCAGGCGATATGCCAATAGTTTGGTTGCTTCTGTGAAATATGAACTATCGTATAGACGCTCAATTGCTTGTAAACCACAATGACAGTAGTTGTATTTATTTCTGAGGACAAGATGTCAGTGTTGCCAGTACGAGAAAAAGTGTGTATTTTTGAACAAACCAGGTATGTTGAACATTTATGAGTCTGTTACTGGTAGTGCAGAATAGCAGACAAGTTGACAGGCTATGAGTAATATATAAACTTGGCAAATTGTCATCCCTGGCGGTAGGCCAGTATTCACTGACAACTGAAAGAGCTACTCGGCCTAGGAACTGCCTAACATCACGCAAGAAGCTAAGTAAACAAACAGGAGACACGAGCATTAAAACCTACAAGCTGAGAGAGCCAGAAGTGAAGACCAGATATCAGGGGCTTATTGCTACAGCAGTGAGAAACACAGAACAACCTGAGGACCTGGAAACACTCTGGCTGAAATTCAAGGACATCATAAAGACAGCTGCTGCAGAAGCATGTGGTGAAGTTCGACTTGGGAACAAGAGAAAGAGGACACCTTGGTGGACAGATGAGGTTAAAGAGAAAATAAGAGAGAAGAAAAAGGCATGGAAACAATACTTAGGAGCTAAAAACACAGCAGGAAAAACAGAGAAATATAGAGAATATATGATACTCAGAACAGAAGCAAAGAACAAGGTGCTAGCAGCAAAACAGAAGTCCTGGGAAGAATTTGGAGAAAAGCTAGAAAACGATGCGCAAGAAAACCAGAAATTGTTCTATAAGACCCTAAAGAATACGAGGAAGGAAAAACAGTGCCCCCTTAAATTTATAAAGGACAAGCAAGGCAAATTGCTTACTGCCCCAAAAGAAGTAATGGAAAGAATATTTTTCAGAACTCCTGGATGGTGAGCAAGGTCAAACATCAGAAATGATAACCACTGGCACAGAAGAGGAAACCAATGGTGATGAAGATGACATAAAGATGGAAGAACTGAAGGCAGCACTGGAAAAAATCAAGATGGGCAAAGCTGCAGGACATGATGGTATAACACCAGAAATGGTTAAGTACATGGGAGAAACAGGCGACCTATTACTCTTAAGGGTCCTATGGGCAGCTTGGTGCAACAAGACCATACCAAAGGATTGGGAGATTGCCATAATAACACCGATTTTTAAAAAGGGTGACAACCGACAATGTGGAAACCATAGAGGCATATCCCTTCTTAGCGTCCCAGGTAAAATCTACTCTAGAATCCTGGAGCAGAGACTCAGATGCCTAGCTGAGCCACAAATGGATGAGGTCCAGTGTGGCTTCCGAGCAAATCGGAGTACTCAAGATCTAATCTTCATACTCAGACAGTTGAGTGAAAAGGCTCTTGAGTATAACAGTGAGATCCATCTTTGCTTCTTAGATCTGGAAATGGCATTTGACAAGGTCCCCTGGAACAAACTCTGGGACTGTTTGGCAAGGAAGAACATTCCATCACCTCTGATTCATGCTATACAGAGCTTCTACAAGTCTTGCAGAAATTATGTGAGGACGGCAAACCATCTTCTTCTTCGATCCTTAACCGCCGACCGTCAAAGCAGTCAGTGGCCATCACGCCTAGTGGCGTCTTGTAGGGCAACAACAAATTGATTCCACTTTGCACGGTCGTGGCCATCCTTCGTACAGTGCCCCAACTCTGGTTCATTCTTTGCATCTCAGCCTCCACAGTCCTCCGCCAAGTTGTTTTTGGTCGGCCTCTCTTTCGTTTTCCTTCAGGGGTCCAAAGCATAGCTGTTCTTGTGATGGCATCGGGGTCTCTTCTGAGGACATGACCAACCCAGCTCCAGCGTCTGCCAGCTATGATGGTGTGCATGTCCTCTTGCTTGCTACGAGTAAGCAGATCTTGGTTGGTGATGGTATTCGGCCAAAAGATGCGGTGAATTTTTCTTAGGCATGTTGTGTGAAAAGAGGACAATTTTGACATTTCCTTCTCTGTGACTCTCCAGCATTCCGCACCATAGAGAAGCACAGAAAGCACGCAACTCTGGTATAATCTTAATTTTGTGCTTGTGCTGTATTGGGAGGACTTCCAGATGTTATTTAGGCTAAAGAAGGCTGTTCTTGCCTTATTCATTCTGATGTTGATGTCTTTGCCTGCCCCACTGTCTGGTGTTACTATGCTTCCTAGGTATGTGAAGGTATCTGTCTGTACCAATTGCTGATTCCTTACTGATATGGGCTCAGGGTTGCTCACATTGAGCGTCATGACCTCAGACTTCTTTAAATTGATGTTCAAGCCCACCTGCTGGCTAAATTTATTAAGTCTATCCGTTTTTTTTCCTGGATGTGTTGATGTGAATGTGCCAGCAGTGCAATGTCATCTGCATATTCCAGATCTTCCAATGTAGAAAATGTAGTCCATCTTATTCCTCTTGGACTGCCCTCTGTTGTCTGGCGCATCACCCAGTCTATGACTGTTAAAAAAAGAGTGGTTGATAAGGGGCATCCCTGCCGTACTCCTGTCTTCACCTCGAAGGTTAGGTTGCTCTGCCCAACACTACACGTAAAGTTGGCATAGAGGCTTTTTATGATTGCCACTATGCAGCTTGGAATTCCATAAGCCCTCAGTATTTTCCATAAACTGTCCCTATGTATGCTGTCAAAAGCCTTTTCAAAATCAACAAAATTTATGTAAAGCTGTCTTTGCCATTCTGAGCACTGCTCTATAATGTTCCTGAGAGTGAATATATGGTCTACACATCTTCTGTTCTTTCTAAATCCTGCTTGTTCTTTCCTCAGTTTGTAGTCTACTGCCTTTGAAATTCTCTGTATAATTATCCTGCCTAGTATTTTGCTGGGAACTGAGAGAAGAGTGATTCCTCTCCAATTATTGCAGTCTGCAAGATCTCCCTTTTTGGGCAATTTGACAATTATTCCTTTGTTCCACTCTGATGGTGTTGTCCCCGTTTTCCACACTTGTGCAAATAGTGGTTCTAATAGTTCTGCTGCTAGCTCAGGGTCTGTCTTAAATAGCTCTGCATTTAAGTTATCATGGCCCGGAGCTTTACCGTTCTTTAACCCTTTGATTGCTGTGATGATTTCTTCTTTTCGTGGAATGTCTGTATTTACATCTAGATCGTTTTCAGCCTCAGGAACATTCAATTGTGTCTCTGGTATTTCCTTGTTCAGAGTTTCTCTGAAGTGCTCTGCCCATCTTGTTTCCTGTCCCTCTGCTGTCTTGATGAGATTTCCTTGCTTATCTCTTACTAATGTAATATTGTTTGCACTTGTTTTCCGCTGATGAATTTAGTTATTTTGTATACTGTGCTTTGTTCATTTCTCAGTGCTGCCTCTTCTGCCTGTTTTGCAAGATCGTCTAGGAAATTCCTTTTGTTGGCTCGGGTTTGGCGTTTAACTTCCCTGTCCAGCTGGCTGTACTGTTCGCTATATAGTTGCTTTAACCTGGGGGACTTCGCTTCTGTTTTCTTTCTTTTCATTTCCTTTCTCATCTTTATGGTGTTTAGTGTTTCTGGTGTTATCCAGTCTTGCTTCTTCCTTTCCTGGAATCCTAAGCATGATTTGCTACTTTCCTTATATACTGTTGAAATGGTGTTGAAATTCTGGTCTATATCATCAGTCAATGTCTTTTCCTGGCTTTTGGCAATTTGATATCGTTTCTTAATGTCGGCCGCAAAAGCTTTTCTGGTAAGGGGGTCCTTCAATTTGCTGATGTCAAACCTTTTCTGTGTAGTTACAGTTGGTCCAGCCCTTCTTAGTTTCACTTTCAGTTTTGCTACTACTAAATGGTGATCACTTCCCACATCTGCACCTCTTCTTACCTTCACATCTTGTAATGCATGTCTCCATCTACCGTTAACCATGATGTGGTCTATCTGGTTTCTGTCCCGACCATTTGGTGATTCCCATGTTAACTTGTGAATTTCCTTATGTGGGAAAAGTATTCCTCCAATGACCAGGTTGTTAATGCAAACCATAAGTCAGAAGAATTCAGGACCACCACTGGTGTAAGACAAGGTGATATCCTGTCACCTTATCTTTTCATACTCCTCATGGACGATGTCATCAAGGCATGTAAGGAGAGGACAGGAAAGTATTCAGTGGGGTACTGGAAGATGAGACAGGTCTGTATTTCAGAGCTGGCATTTGCTGATGATGTTGCCCTGATTGCTAAATCAGAGGCACAACTTCAATCCAACCTGCAAGTCTGGAAGGAAGAGCTGGAGAAGAGAGAGGTGATCATAAGTAGCTCGAAAACAAAAACCATGGTGATATCATGAGAGGAAAGAAGACATCAGATTAAGCTGGGAGAACAGGTCCTGGAGCAGGTCGACCACTTTAAATACCTTGGAGCTGTCATAGACCGGAAAGGAGGCATCAAAGAAGAGTTGGCTACCCGAAGAGCAGCAGCTGGGAGACTTTTTCAAGCCATAAATCGAGGATTCCTCAGCAAAAGAGAAGTTGGTAAGAAGACGAAGATGGCTATATACCGTTCCACCTATGTCCCAGTCTTGACGTATGGATGCGAGTCATGGGCAATGACTACAACCCACAAAAGCCAGATTCAAACCTCAGAAATGAGGTATCTGAGGAAGGTGGCTGAAGTAACAAGAAGAGACATGGTCCGCAACCAGACGATACGTCAAGGCCTAAAAACCCAACCCCTACAGACCCAAGTAGAACAGTCCCAACTAAGATGGTTTGGCCATGTCTGCAGAATGGGAGAAGATCGGCTACCACGACAAGCATGGGAAACTAAGAGCCAGGGATCCAGACCTCCAGGACGACCCAAAGTCTGCTGGGAGGACAACATTAGACAATCTTTGAAGGACCGAGGACTAGAATGGAACCAAGCCAGGAGGAAGACAGCCGATAGAATAGTATGGCGCTCTCTCTTACAAACCTCTACACCTCACGGTAGAAGAGGAACGAATTAGTAAGTAAGTAATCATCATCCATGGCGGTAGGCCAGTATTCACTAAGATACGCCAAGTAGTGTCAGCAGAAATAAAGGATAGTAAAAGCAGAAAAAAAAGTCAGTAGAAATATGTCAGATCAAGAGAAAGAAACAAATGATTTTAAATATGAAGAATTACCTGACAGTTAGAAATTTGTAGCAACAGTGGTTCTCAAGCTATGACCACAGTAACTACCAGAGACACTACGACACTGAAGCAGCAAGAACGAGAGTGAGAGAGAAAGGGAAAAGACACTGTAATTATTATCTCCTGAATTTTGCTGTACAAGTCTGCCAACCTCATGGGAAGGTTGGGCATATAATTTATTTCATCTTTTTGCTGAATTATGTAAATATAAACTTTCAACGTTTAAGGTTCACTGCTGTTAGCGTGAAGTCCTTCATTAACTGTTCAAATCATTCATCAGCTGTCCATATATGAACTGCTGTCGTCTAGTGAGAAAGAAGTTTTTCCTTACCACAAATAAGCTGCCTACTGTTAGGGTAGAGATACGAACTCATACAATCAACAAAATATAGAAGTAGGAAATAGTAGACAAGTCCACAGTCAAGCTTATATGTCTACGGCACAATAAGATTCCTTCTAACGTCAATAATAAACTACCTTCTAATGTCAATAATAAACTACCTTCTAATGTCAATATAAACTACCTTCTAATGTCAATATAAACTACCTTCTAATGTCAATAATAAACTACCTTCTAATGTCTTACTTACTTACTTACTTACTTAGTCATTCCCCTTCTATCGTGAGGTGTAGAGGTTTGGAAGAGAGAGCGCCAGACTATCCTATTGGCTGTCTTCCTCCTGGCTTGGTTCCATTCTAGTCCTCGGTCCTTCAAAGATTGTCTAATGTTGTCCTCACAGCGGACTCTGGGTCGTCCTGGGGGGTCTGGATCCCTGGTCCTTCTAATGTCAATAATAAACTACCTTCTAATGTCAATAATTAACTACCTTCTAATGTCAATAATAAACTACCTTCTAATGTCAATAATAAGCTTCCTTTGCACACTGGTTTCCTTTTGGCAAAAAACAAGTTATATTAGAGCTGTTCAAAATGGAAAGTGATCTTTCAGTCTAAATGTTCAGCACGTAGTGATGAGAGCTAGGAATTGAGATCCCTGGTAGTCATTTCCCAAATAGAAAAACGTAAGATACCAGAAGACTCAGGAACAAGCCTTCAGAAAAACTTTTTCCAGGTTTGAAACAATCAGCCATTTCTTACTATTTTGTTACCCACTAACAGATAACCACTCACCAATGTTTTTGCACATTTTCATAAATTTTGAGTCAACAGACTTGTATCAAGGCCCAATCAACAGTTTCACACATAACTCACCTTCAAAAGCTGCCGCTCGCCTCTCTTTTTCCTCTTCCTCTTGCATGGCTAGCATCTTCTGCTTGTAAGCAGACGTAACAAACTTTTCTTTGTCTGCATACTTCTCTCCTTCTGCCTCTCGTTCTTTCTGAACCTGAATTGGATGAAATTTATATTTTAAATTTTTCACAAGTACTCTGACAATAAAATTCAGACTGCTGATTGATTCTTGAAAGGTTTTCCCACTGTGCATAAGTCACTATTTGTAGGTTATATTTCAGTTCAGTGACTGTTTGCTGATGTAGAGTTTCATAACGGCTGCAAAGAGCTAACTGTGAATCTGCTTTATTTATCCTGCACCTGGTTTGTTCTTCCTTCTTTGTCAATGTTACTTCACAAGCAGGGAAAGCTGTACAATTCTTTAATCATCTGACAATTGATTCGTATTAAACTTTTTGTCAATTATTTACTATCATTTCCTTAGTTTTTATTACACTTAGGAGCCGCGCTAGCGTAGTGGTTACCACACCGCTCTGGCGACCGGGTGATTCAGGATCAAACCCGGGCGACGGCATTTGAGGATTTTTCGTCGACCGGGATTTGGACTGGATAACTCGAGACCTGGCGAGTACATTTGAAGGAGTGTCGTCGACCAGGGATTGGCGGCTCCTGAGCCGACCCAGCTCTAATGGGTACCTCCGAAATCGGAGAGTATCTGCCTGAATGGCGAGGGACACCTGTCTCTGTACAAGAAAAGGGATACTCACGTAAAATCAATGTCAGGTTAGACATTAATAATAACCTGAGATTTCGCCTGGAGTATTAGCGGGCGTACGAAAAAAAAAAAAAAAAAAAAAAAAAAAAAAAAAATTACACTGATTTGTACCTGGATTTGATGATTCTGTTACAGAATAAAACTGAAGGGTGAAATATCTGTGAAATAAAATGAATTCATGAAAAAAAACTTTTTTTTATTGTATGCTAGAAATGTGAAGAAAGTTTCTTAAAAACCCTTCATTTTTTTCAATGTCAGAAAGTTGTTTAAAAACTTATAATAAATAATTCTGTATGAAATGATCCTCTCTCTCTCTCTCTCTTGTTTTGAACATGTACACACGAAGATTCTTTCTTTGTTTTTCTAAATAATACTACAGTGTAGAAGTAACTATTCAATACCATAATACCCGCCGTAAGTACGTTGGTCGGTCAGTCACATTTTGCACACCGTCATTTGCACACTTTTTCTATTTTCGAGAGAGTACATTAACTTTCAACCACAGCTAAGTGGGTGCATCTGTGGTTGAAAGTTAGACAATAATTGTATTGTTTCCTTTATATGTACTCTCCCAAAAATAGAAAAGTGCACAAATGACGGTGTGCATGAACAGTTTGATTATGGAAAGTCAAGATTTTAAACAGATGCACGAACAATTACGAGACATGTTGTCATAAAAGAAATGTTAGTTATTTAGTCAATTTACGGTCCATTAGATCATTATCACTGCTCCACATGTCATTTAGGAAGGTTACTCCATGTCTTCATATTTAATACATCCATATAATTTTCACTACAAATATCTAATGACGATCGCCTGCAATGAAATGACCACAGTAGTAATAGTATTGTCTGTAATACATGTAACAAAAACAACACACTATAATTAAAAACCTGTCTTATTTTGACAGCTTATTGCTAGTATAATATAACATGTTATTGGACAGAGTGTTAAGACAAAGAAAGATTAAATTAAGACTTAAGATTCACCTGTCTTTCTTTCCTTTTTTCATCATCTTTCTTCTTTTGTTCTGCAGCTTTGAGAAGGCCCATTATGTACTTAGGCTGGAATGACAAAGTTTATGACTTTTGGCATGTGGTGAAAATGTTTGGTATCATATGACATGACAAGTACAAACACACTTCAACACTTTTCTCCTTAGCTGCTGCAGTGTAGTACATTCTCAGGCATGTTATTCTGCTTCCCACCAGATGGCTCACATACTCCTCCTATTCCTCTATAATCTGTACCTACAACGACAACAGTAAGGAAAAGGCAACTTTCAGAAAAAATCTCTAAAAGCAGCATACACTTGCTTACATGCATCTTAGACTGTTTCTAACTGTGAACAGACAAGACCAGAACTAGCACAAAGTATATGCAGATCTGTAGCCTTGATGTAGGTACTGGAGGCAAACTTTCTCCTGTCTGTACCAAAAACTATGCACCAGCAAAGCTAAAATTAATGGAAGGTAGTCCCATAGCAGATGCTGCTGCAGGAGAGCATAGTGTTAGAGACTTCACTATGCTAGGTCCAGCATTGAGAGGAGGTAGAGTGACCAGTTTCCTTCCACTGCCTTCTCCTTCACTAACTCAAGAGAAACGGCTGGCACCTTTAACGCAAATGGAAGCTAGCAGCACTAAAATGTCCTGTGAAGTTCCCATTCATTTCTCAGAAGACAAACAAATAATAGGACTATTACTCCTTCACATCTCATAAGAGATAACTAATATGAGGTTGTGCATGAGGTTGGCAACCTCATCATGTAAAACCAATTGCTACCGAATCTATCACCACAAGATCACATGACTATCTTGATGCAGGCTTCCTTGTAAACGGACCAGCTGCACTAGTGGTTCCATGCTCAATAAAGCGTAAAAAGGAAAAGAAGAAGAAGCAGTACAATATTTTTAGTATCTGTTTCAACTTTTCTCTAACATCACTCACCTTTTTCTCTGCACTGCTCTTGTCTTTCTCTTTAGCTCCCACTTTTGGTTTGCTAGCCTGCATTTCATCATAGACAGCATCATATTCAAAGACATTAGGATCTTCCAGTAAAGCCTTGTCAATGTCCACTTGAGTCTGTGGAAATGATCAAATTAAAATAAAAAAAACAGAGAAACTAACAGCAGTAACAATGGTTTCATTAAGTTACACAAGGCGAGGGACCCTGTCTCTGTACAAGAAAAAGGGATACTCACGTAAAATCAATGTCAGGTTAGACATAAAAATAATAACCTGAGATTTCGCCTCGAGTATTAGCGGGCGTACGAAAAAAAAAAAAAAAATTAAGTTACACTGACACGATTAACTTGATTCTTCAGATCAGGACATTAGAAGCTTAAACTGTTTAAAAAATTTACATTGATTTCTGGGATGTGAAGGAATTAACACTTTTAGATCGCTAACCAAGACCCTGAAGCACCTCAATACGGTTTATCCTGGAAACAGGCAACTGCCAAGTTCTTTAGTTGACTGGCCAACACGTCAGTGATACACTAGTTGCCCCAGAGTGGCCCAACACCATGATTCCCACTCTGGTGCAACATGTTGAGAACCCAGCAATGCACTTCACGCATGGAGGAATCACTCAAGCCCTAGTTTTAGCTCCTGCTTTTACATGGTTCACTGCAAGCAGGAGGATCCCACAGTGGGTACAAGACAGGTGATGGGGGCTGGTAGGTGGCTCTGAGCAGGACTGATAATTTCCTGGGATAGCCCTGAACCAGAGCATGGCATTTTAGACCTGCATATTTGGACAGCCACCATGGATGATGGGGAATGCACAGCATGCCACCCACCCACCCTCCCTTCTAACTTGAAACCAGATATCAACTCAGCATTGGCTGCAAATGAGCAACAAGCTATGCAGCCCTAGTTAGACAACATCCTTTACTTCTGTACTGTTACTATAGTGTTAACATATTTCTCAATGTTACATTTCTTCTATGTCTTAGTATGTGAATGTTTAGTTACCTGCATCAGCACTGAGTGGCAGAGTGGTTAGTATGCTTGGTTCTCGAGGAAAAGTTACTGGGTTTGAAACCAGGTTGTATCATGCTCCAGCCTACCCAGCTGTAAAAGGGTACCTGACTAAGCTCAAGTTCTGGAAGGCAAAGACAGCGAGGAAGGGAACTGTTCACCTCAAAGTCATAAAACAGAGACCTAGTACAGTGAGTCTCTAACACTTTACTCCCTATGGCAGTATCTGCTACATGAGCTTGTTTTAACCCAGGATCTTTATGTTTTAAACTCAGTTATTTCAATGTTTCAGTTTGTCTTAACCCTCACCTTTTTTTCTTCTTCAAGTGTCATGCCAGCTGGAAAAGGTGATCATGTCACTCCACAACTCCCACCCCCCCCCCAGCCCACCCCCCCCCCCCCCCCCACCCCACCAGCTGCTTGTCAATTATATTAATTGCTTTGTCCCATGCCTGGATGTTAAACTGTTTGGTATCTTCACCTTTAGTCATGAGCTACTTCTTTTTCTATCAATTTTGCCTGCTGTCACAATATGTTTCAACGTTAATGTTCTCATAACACGCCTAAGACTAAGAAACATGTACAGTCTCTTGCTAAAACTGGTCTCCTGAATATTCATTCTTCCACATCCTAATTTCTCTTATGTTTTATATCTACAGTATGTAACTCTTTTTTTTGGTTAGGTGCCAGACATAGTATACCTCTATTTTAATCTAACGGAGCATACCTGTCTTTTTACATTGCTGGGCCCTGCACTTTGACTGAAAAGGCTACCACGGACATTTGGTTTCTCATCCTGAAAAAAAAAAAAGTAATAACAGTATGAAAAGAAATGAAAATTCTAGTGTGTCATATTCAACACATAATTAAGTATCATTATTAATAGCATAAAACAGTGCACAACATAATTTGCTGTAAGAAAGAAGCAATTAATTTAATGTGCTGTTAAATGTATTATAAAAGTTTTAAAACAGGATAGCAATCTGAAAACTAACAGAACAAACTATATCCAAAGTCTCCATCAGAATTAGCATCACACTATACCCAAAGTTGAAGCCCCTCCACGTGGTGCATCCTGGAAACAGGCAACCTTCGAGTTGTCTGGGTAACACCTCAGGCATCGACTAGCTACATTGGAATGGCCCAATATCAAGATTTCCACCATGGTGCAACATTCTAAGAACCCAGCTGTGCACACTAAGCTTTGGGGAATCACTTGAGCCCCAGACTTAACTCAGGCTTTTACCTGGCTGACTGCATTCAGGAGGATCTCATAATGAATAGATGACAGGCAAGAGGAGATGGCAGGTGACTCTGTGCAGAATGTGACAATTCCTTGAGAGCATAGCATTTTAGCCCTAAATTTCTGGGGACAGCCACTATTGATGGCAAGGAATGCACTGTATGTGCCCTGCTCCTCCTCTGTCAGGCCCCTTCCCCACCTTCCAGCTTGAAACCAGATGTCAGGATTTACTTAATGCATGCCAAGCCAGGATAGAATATCCAGGAAAGAAATTGAAGCTTATGACTCTAACTCAATAAGTTTCAGAACAACAAAAAGGCCATGACCTACACTGTAGATAATGCCAAGGATTCTTCAACTTGACATCAGCTGCAAAAGAGCAGCGAGCCCAGCAGCCCTTGTTAAACAACAGCAACACCAAAACTTCCTATTATTATTAACATTTAACAACAAAAATGTTATGAACAGTTACATAAATTTACTGACTTCAACATATTAATCTATATATCTAAGCTCTTTCTGCCCCCAGGTGCCTTTACGGTTTTATCCAGCAATATTGTATCCCCTGCAGGTGATGTTTCAAACAAGCATTAAACACAAACATTTATGAGAAAATATTGTGAAATGTGCCCCGTGTAGTTCAGTTCCTTGGGGCCTCTGATGAGACAAAGAACGAAGCGGACTCTACTGCTCCCTCGGCCATGTCATTCAAGGCAATTAATATAAGGCTGTGCATTGGGTTGGCAACTTCATCATGTAAAACAAATTGCCTACAGAAACCACCACTGCAAAAGCACATGAATGCTTGGTGCAGGTTTCCTGCAAGGGAACAGCTGCAGTGGTAGCTCTATAAGGAGCAGAAAGGAACACAATGATGATCTTTTAATGTATATACAAAGTTGTAGACTGAGTGGAGAATATTTTGAAGAGCTATTAAGTCCTATATGCAGCAAACAAGTTTTATATCATGTAAAGCTCAGACATAGCTACAGCTGATCATAAGTAAACGGGCATGCTAAGTGGCCCTTGGGAAAGCAGTATATCATTTCATGGCACCCTATATGGCTTCTGGTTCAGAAAGAGTTTAACTAAAAAACAGTAACAGCCAGGAGCTAGGTTATGTCCAGCCAAAACATGACCTAAATAGGAAACTGACAAATATAAATGTTCTTTTGCTAAGCAGCTACAATCAATTTACCTCATCACTTTCATTGCCAAAAACATTAAATGCTTGTTGTGCTGGTTTTGTTTTCGTCAGTTCTGGCTTCTTTTGAGGCAATATAAGCCCATACCTGTTGCATAAGAACAGTTAAGTTGCATTATTCAGAAAAACAGCATTTTCTGCCACAATACATTAGTAAGCCCATTCCTGATGATAAGACCATAATGAGCAACAGATCAGACAAAAATACAATGGTAAACCAAACTTTAGTGTAAATGCTCAGGCACTAACATGGAATGCACAAAGGAAAACAGGAAGCCAGGAAATACAAGTTGCAGAATCTTCAGTGGTTGAAATGAAGAACTGTGGGCTGTGTATTCGAAATGGCCTTAAAAATAAATTCAGAGACACAGTTATAAGGGGTAAGGGTTAGGGGGTTTAAATGAGCAAAAGTGGGATGGTTCTTCAATGCCATTCAAATAAGTCACCCACATCGTTACAGTTAGGATTAAGGTTAGGGTTTACAGGGTTCATAGCAAATTTCTTCAAGCATTTTCCAGGGGTTTTCCAGCCTTTTCCAGGCCCAAGCACATATTTTCAAGGATGGGAAACTCTAATATTTTCCTCATCTAATTTTCTCAGACATAATTATCACTTTGCTGACCAGCAGTACGGAGCATTACTGTCTCCGATTTCCAAGGGTGTTTGCAGATTTCTTTAAAAACAACTGTTTTTTTTTGAAAATTCATAAAAAATTGAAAAACAGACATAGGCCTTTGAAATTTTTAGAGCACCATTATGAATTGTTGCCACATCAGAAGAAACATATTTTATGCAAATTGATCACATGATCATCGCGACCTTCTTGAATTTGTGTGGCTATTTATAGAAATGCGACCATTCTTGAATTTATTATAGTGAAAATATTCTTGATTGACGTATTGATTTAACAATTAACCACATTTTTCAACATAAAGGCTAACAAAAATCTGTGTTTGTCATCTGACAATGAGTGTTTTTGAATGAGTAGTTAAGTACCTCTAGTTGGAGTCTGAGCTGCTTCCTTCATTAACTGGGGTTGAAGTTGTAGCTGTAGGCCTCTGTAAGAGTCTTTGTCTGGATCGTTGATAATCCTCGACTGTGTGGTATAACTTGAAAACTTGAAGCAGGGTATCAGGCATAGAGGTACACTGCAATCTGGGCAGTACATGCAAGTCTGGCTTCTGATCCCTGCAGCCTTACAGTTTGGTTTGTACCTTGCCCTTTCATATTTATCAATGAAGTGGTGCTCAGTAAGTCGTGCTGTTGTGATCTGTGGTTTTGAAGGTGTCACATTGTGTCAAAGAATAGCAGGTTCAATAAGAGTCAGACTGACATCCTGATCTTTGCTTTGATCAGTGTTGTAGGTTATGTGCCCATTTACCAGGGCAGTTTCAACTAAGAAATGATATAAAAATAGGATCTGTGTGGGTATGGGTAGCTTGCACCTAGTTGGCCGAAGTGGTCAACACCTCCCATACTTTTTCTGTATTTTTCTGCAAGCACTGGCTTCTGAATTGTTCTACCCTAATGAATGTGTCTTTCTAACTGTCTTGTTTGTATTATCATTGGAGTGAACAGTAGATATAAGGTTAAATATTTCCGTATAATGCTAGGTGACTGTCGGCATGCCTTATCTTTTTTTTTAAAATAAGGTTTTGCCTCGTTTTGGTGAGGCGTGTCTCGTTCAACCTAGTCGGTTATATTAGCGAGCATGTCCAAATATAAAAGACCCTTAGGTTTGAGATGACTTCTGTCGCACAAAACACAGGATGATTTGCCATTTTCCAATTTGAGTTGCTTTTTCTTCAGTGCTTCAGGAAAATGCTTCCTATTTTCAGCTACTGTTCCAAATGCACCAATCTGAATTTCTTTCAGGTCTTGAAATAAAGCTGAAGGCTGAATAAAAACTACCACAGAAGAGAATATGTGTCTGAGGGAGTAGTGTTAGATGGTTTTGATGTTTCTGAGGGTAAAACTGCTCCTTGGGGTTGTGCTCTTTTCTGTAAAAAAAAAAAATGGAACACAAAAATAACTTATGAGTAGGCCTAAGCTATGTATATTTACCAAGTCAAAGTTCTAAATGCATACATAATATAGTCAAACAATATTTAACTAGAACAAAAGCTAATGTATTGGAATTGGGAGGGTGAAGGTATGATAATATTCTTATAATACTTATAAGTGAAAATCTTTTAAATATCTAACTGGAAACAGCAGGCCTTTACACACACACACACACACACACACACACACACACACACCCCCCCCCCCCCTTTTTTGGGGGGGGGGGGGGTTTTGTTGTTTTATCTCGTTTCTGTTTGTTTCGATTTTTTTTTAAATTTAATTTAATTTTTTTTTTTTTAACATAGGCCTATGCACAAAATTGGTAATTTTCATTTATCTTAATTACAGTGATTTGACATGCCACTTTCATGTATCGGCGGTTATTCATGTTATCTGGAATTGAAAACATGTAGGTCTATTCTAATTATAGCCCTGCAGAGGTAGAACGGGATATGTCTCTTCATCGTAAATATAATAAAAAAGCATTCAAAATATATTTATTTCCAAAAAATGTGGTGAAATGAACAGTGGGACGTAGTCTGATAACAGGGTAGGCTATAGGATATGGAATCGCCATCAATTTCTATTCCTGACCATCTTAAACTGTGTCAAACACATTCCCGTAAGCAGTTGTAAACCAAGAAATTTCATTCAAACACTGTAATTTTGGCCATGTTTAAAAATAAAACTAGTCTAAATATGCCTATCACCCGTGTGTTACCGGGGCCCGAAAGGGGAGCAAAGAATAGTAACACTGTCCCCTACCAAGCATGTCGTAAAAAGCGACTAAGGAGGGTTGGGCATGGGGCCGGTTACACCATCCTGTAAAAAAATTTTAAACCACAAAAAACTTCAACAAATATGGACAAGTCAAATAAAGAAAATAGAACACAGCCATCCAAGACAGGGGAAGGTCCTCTCGCGGGGAGGCGTATGATGCAACACAGAGAAAGCCGAAAGGAGTCTGTGTTGCTGACTAACCTTCTTTCTTCTAGGAGAACTTCCAGATTTGGCACCTGGAATGTTCGGACATTAAACGAACAAGGGAAAGTGGCGCAAGTAGCAGCAGAAATGAGGGAATACAAAATCGAGGTTCTGGGAATGTGTGAAACAAAGTGGAAGGGGGTAGACAGGAAGAAACTCATCACAGGTGAATTGGTGCTGTCCTCAGGACATGAAGACGAAAGTTCACACCACAGTGAAGGGGTAGCTCTTATGTTATCTAAAGAAGCACAGAAAGCACTCATTGAATGGGAAGCTGTTGGACCCAGAATAATAACAGCTTCTTTCAAAACAGCTAAAAAGAAAATTCATGTAAATGTCATCCAATGTTATGCACCAACTAATGACAAAGAAGAGTCTGTGAAAGAAGCATTTTATACTAAACTACAGGAAATTATGGATAAAGTAAAAAGAAGAAGAGACATCACAATTTTGATGGGTGACATGAATGCAAAGATAGGTACAGTCAACACTGGATTTGAAGAAGTCATGGGAAAACATGGGCTAGGAGTAATGAATGAAAATGGAGAGCTATTCGCAAACTTCTGTGCTTCATATCAACTGGCTATAGGAGGAAGCATGTTTCCACATAAGAGAATACACAAGGCAACATGGATATCACCAGACCATAGAACAGAAAATCAGATTGATCATATATGCATAAACAAGAAGTTTAGATCATCATTGCAGGATGTAAAGGTATATAGAGGAGCAGATGTGGCATCAGATCACCATCTTCTGATAGCCAAAGTAAAAATGAAACTCAAGAGATATGCAACAATGCAAAATTATAGACAACTGTTTAATGTAAGACAGCTAAGAAATCAAGAAACAAGAGACAAATTTGCGGTCACAGTATCCAACAAATTCCAAGTGCTCCAACAGCTGGAAGATGTAGAGAATACAGAAGACTATTGGCAGCAGGTCAAAACAGTATGGAAGGAGACATGTGAAGAAATACTAGGGAAAAGGGAAAGACAACAAAAAGCATGGATAACAACAGAAACCATCAATAAGATAAAAGACAGAAAAAACAAGAAAGCAGAGTTAAACACAAGCAAAACTAGAAGCTCCAAAGCCAAGGCTCAAGAAGTGTACACAGAAGCAAACAAAGAAGTAAAAAGAAGTATCAAAAGAGACAAGAGGAAGTATATTGAGGAGTTGGCAAGAGAGGCAGAAGATGCTGCAGCCAAAGGAAATATGAGAGAACTGTATAGCAGCACAAAGAAGCTAACAGGGAAATACAAGCAAACAAGTTGCCTCATAAAAGACAAGAATGGGAAACTGCTCAGCAATATACAAGAGCAAATGAAGAGGTGGACAGAATATTTTGGGGACCTTCTCAATAGACCAGCTCCACAAAACCCGCCGGACATCCAGCCAGCAGAAGAAGAGCTACAAATTAACGGTGAAAGACCAACGAAGGAAGAAATAAAGAAAGCCATAAAGCTTCTAAGAGAGGGAAAAGCGTCTGGACCTGATGGCATTCCAGCAGAGGCCATCAAAGCAGATATCGACACGGCTACAGAGATGTTATATAAATTACTTGGTAAAGTCTGGGAAAAGGAAGAGATACCAGCAGAATGGAAGGAAGGATATCTGGTTAAGTTGCCTAAGAAGGGAAATTTACAAGAGTGCACAAATTATAGAGGAATAATGTTACTATCAGTGCCAGGAAAAGTATTAAACAGGATTATCCTTGAGAGATTAAAAGAGTCCATAGACAAGAAACTGAGAGATGAACAAGCAGGTTTTCGACAAAACAGATCATGTACAGACCAGATAGCCACTTTGAGAATAATAGTTGAACAAAGTCTGGAATGGAATTCACCACTATACATCGGATTTGTGGACTATGAAAAGGCATTTGACAGTGTAGACAGAGAATCACTTTGGAAATTGATGAGGCATTATGGAGTTCCCCTGAAGATCATTAATTTAATAAAGAAAACATATGAAGACATGACATGCAGAGTTCTTCACGAAGGACAGCTTACAGAACCGTTTGGGATAAGAACAGGAGTGCGACAGGGATGCCTCTTGTCTCCATTTCTTTTCTTGCTGGCAATAGATTGGGTTATGAGATCATCGACAACACATAATAGAAATGGAATCCAGTGGACTCTGACTAAGCAGTTGGATGATCTGGATTTTGCTGATGACTTGGCTCTTCTGTCCCATAACCGTAATCAGATGCAGGACAAATTGAAAACACTCGATGAGAGGTCACAGCAATTGGGTCTGAAAATACACAGGGAAAAGACAAAAATAATGAGAATAAATGCAGGTAATGATAACAGGGTTGAACTTGAAGAAACACCAATTCAAGATGTAGAATCATACACATATCTTGGCAGTAATATAGACAAAGTTGGAGGGACAGACAGCGATATCAAAATAAGAATACAAAAGGCAAGAGGAGCTTTCATTGCATTGGGAAATATATGGAGATCAAGAGAAATCGGATCCAACACGAAAATAAGAATCTTCAATTCAAATGTGAAGTCAGTCCTATTGTATGGCTCGGAGACATGGAGAACAACAAAGACAACAACCAAAAAGCTACAGACTTTCATAATAGAATAGAGGGATTAAAATGGTATGACAAGGTTACCAACGTGGAACTGATGACAAGAACTAGACAAGTGCCAGTGGAACAAGAGATGAGAAGAAGACGATGGCGATGGATAGGACACACACTGAGGAAACCTGTTGATAGCATTACAAGGCTGTCCTTGTTCTGGAACCCCCAGGGCAAGAGAGGCAGAGGAAGACCAAGAAGTACATGGAGAAGAGAGTTGGAAACAGAGGTGAAAATGATGAGGAGAACATGGAAAGAACTTGAGATGATGGCACGGGACAGGAGGACTTGGCATGTGTTTGTTGAAGGCCTGTGCTCCTTTGGGAGTGGAGGGTTATGAATGAATGAAATATGCCTACATTGTAAATTACAGACACAAGTACAGTAGGCCCATCTATAAACTGCACTTATTTAAATATGTTTTATAAATGAGATAAATGAATTTATTACTTACCTCAGTTGAAATGAATGATTTAATACTTTTTTCCCAGTAGCATTCGAGTAACAGACGCGATCGCTAAAAATAAATCTGTGCGTTCACGTCAATATAGCAAAGCGCCGAACATGCAAATCGCCGAAAACGTCTGGAAATAAATTTAGTGCACAACGGGAAGTAAAAATTCTGCAGTAACTGAAGTTTAACGAAAAAATACCACCAATAACCGAAAAATAGACAACTTTCGATTTGTAATTTTTTTCCAGGTCTGATGCGGGAAATTCATGGCTTTTAGCCATTTTTCCAGGCTTTTCAAGGCCTGGAATTTTTCATTTTCCAGGTCGCTACGAACCCTGGGTTTAGGATTCCTAAACCTAAGCCTAACCCTTATTACTGCGTCTCTGAATTCTTTTTGAGGCCATATTGAACACCTTTCTTAATTTCAACCAGGTTAGGAATCTTAAACCCAATCCTAAACCCTAACCTTAATCCTAACCCTAACGACGTGGGTGACTTAATTGGATGGCATTGAAGAACACATCCCACAGTTCTTCCTTTTTATTTCCAATCCCTAAAAATAGACATCTGGCCTAATTTGAGCTGAATAATATATACATCCCACAGTACTAAATTTCAACCTCCTAAACCCCATAAGGGGTAAATTCTAACCCTAATGACGTTGGCAACTTACTAGGATGACATCATAAAACACATCCTACTGTTAATCATTTCAATCAGGATTTGTTTAACATTAACATTTCTTTCAACGTTAATTTGGAAACTACAGTCAGTTAACATTTCATAACTGTAGTTTAAATTGTTTTGTGTGACTGTCGACTGTGAAAAACACTTTTGTAATATGAACAACAAAGGAAGGCTCAATACCTTCCATCTACGGTGTTTACACCACATGCTTGGTATTTTATGGAAGGACAAGGTGACAAATGTTGAGGTGTTGTCACATGCTGGTCTGCAAAGTATGTATACACTGCTTAGACAGCACAGATTAAGCTGGCTTGGCCATGTCCACCGCATGGGAGACGGTTGCATCTCTAAAGATATCTTCTACAGACAACTGGCAGATGGCAAAAGAACAGCCAAGCGACCACAGCTGAGGTTCAAAGATGTATGTATGCAAGAGAAACATGAATGCACTAGACATAAATCCAGCAACCTGAGAGGATGAAGCTGCCGACCGCACCAAGTGGCGATCTCTCTATGGCGCCACCTCAGACTGTGTGAAAAAGAAGCTCTCACAACAAGCAGAAGAGAAAAGAACAAGCTGAACAAAACACCAGGAAAGAAAAACAAACTAAGGGCGATAAAGGGGAAGAATAGTGGAACAAGGTCAGCCATTTTGCCTGAACGCTATCGATACCGCACACGTAACAGTATCTCTTCAACACAATGTAAAATACTCACTATTAATACTAACCAAAATCCGCCCCGAACACCCCACACCCTATTTCAGCTTGACGGCGCGCGAAAAATCCTCGGCTTAGAGGCAATTTTTTTTTCCCCCAAAAGTGCAAGCTCGAAAAAGTGTAAGATTTTGGGTCAAGGTTAGCGCGCGAACTGCAGCAAAATTATGTGTCAAAATGATAGCAGACGTGTTCTAAAACAAAAATGCAGACATAGACCTAACCCACCCCCCCCCCCCCCCACCCCCCCCCCCCCCCCCCACCCCCCCCCCCCCCCCCCCCCCCACCCGTTAAAAATGAAAATGTAGACAGACCTAACCCTATTTCCCCCCCCCCCCAAAAAAAAACAACCCTTTAAATGCTAAAATGCACACATAGACCTAACCTTTAACCCCCCACCCACAGTGTTGCCACAGCTTGGTATTTTTTTACTAGATCTGGGTTTTTGGGCTTCCGTCTGGGTATCTGGGTATTTTTTTTCCAAATCTGCATTAATCTGGGTATATTTGACAATTGGCATTTACAATGTATGTATATTATGTGCACTGAGCATTATACATTATATTTATATTATAATTAAATGTAAAAAATTATGTGCTTTATATTTTTTATTCCACTTAAATTTAATTCTTGTTTTTAACCACATCAATGACATTGTTTTTTTGACTCGTTTACATCAGCTATCTATTTCCAGTTATTCTGTTAATGGCTGTCATCTACAATACTCAGTCATTTTTGCGATGTGTTTTAAAGTATTCTTTTTAAATTTTAGAATTAAGCAGATAAACAGCATATTTTAATTTAATTTTTTTATTATAAGATTATAAAATGAGCGATGATGATGAAGGTAAGCTAGGTAGTTGTAGCAGCATGATGACACACACGCCACCACGTAAAAAATGAAGCCATGGTATCATCAGGCTTTTTGTGAGGAATGGCTAACAGACAGCGAACTGAAAGATTGGATAAAGCCGGACTCTGGCAATCGCTATGCTGCGATTTGTACAGTCTGTTCCTGTACATTAACTAATGCTAACAAAACAGCTTTATTGACACATAAAAGCACACAGAAGCACATGAAAAACTTTGAAGCCAAAAGCAAAACTCTGAATATTAACAAGTTTTTCATCAAACCAAAAGAGCCCTGTCTCAAGACAAAATGGCTAAAGCGGAGATACTGTTGTCGGCTTTAATGGCAGAACATAATACTCCGTTTTCGCAAGCTGATCATTTGACTGAATATGCAAGCAGATGTTTCCAGACAACACAACTGCTCAAAAAATGTCACTGAAGCGCAACAAGCTTTTGTGTGAAACAGTTTCCAATCAATACTAGCAAAGCAAGCAGTTGTCAAAGATGGAGTTTGTCATAAGTTTAATCCTAGTAAAAACGTGGTTGAAGATGTGCGTGAAGAACGTTGCCGGCAGAGATATGCAAAGATTTTGGATCTCCACAATCAAGATTCCACGTTGTCAATTCATGCATATGATCTTGACGAAGGAGAAGTTGTCAACATGGATGCCGACTCGCTGATAAGTGACAATTTTCAACAGTAACAAGTTACAACTTATATTTTATATTTGATTTGAGGAACATTTTGTTAATGTAACTACTGTAAGTATGTTACTGTTAAAATATCTCATTTTCAAGAGTTCATATAATGGGGGGTTAATAAAATCATTTTTATATAATTGTGAATTTTTGGTAATAAAAAATAAAATAAAAATGAAGAAATAAATAAAAATTGGTAGCACACAGCTTATGTGTGCTAAAGTTGCACTAAAAGATTGTGTAAGCATCGTCTATCCTGTGTATTTGAGGCATAAAATAATCTGGGTATTTCTGGGTTTTTTAAAGAAGAAAATCTCGGTTTATCTCTAGAACTTGAGTGGCAACCTTGCCCACCCAGTGTTTCGCGCATTAGCTGAATGTTCCGTGCCGGAGCGTTTTAACTTTATTGGATACGCCGATCGAGCACATAATTCCGAGCCGACTGCATTAGAATAGGTGTCCATCGCCGGTCGTGCATGTTGTTGTTGTTTTGATGAGGTGATGGGTGGAGGGCGGGCACTTAACAGCTGACCATTATTGCCTCTTCTCGTTCTATCTCGGTCTACCCTGTTCAACCTGAAATTTGGTTATAATTGGGGTATTTAGTGTCATTTTATTTTTAAATTTTGTATTCAATTTAAATACCTTTTGTCTTTAGCAGTTGCTGATTTCAATTTATATTAGTATTTGTCCATTTTATTTTCTCTTGTATTGTTTCTTGATAACTATTGTCCTGTACACTTGGTTTTACTTTGTATTAGTACTTGTTCTTTTTGAGTTGTTTTTTTTTTTTATTTAATACCTTGTTGTCTTTCTTTGTCCTATGAGTGGTTAGTAAGTTGGTTTTTTTTTCTTTTTATTTTGTGTTTATATTTTTTTGTTTTGTTACTAACCTTATATGTTTTCCTTTGTTTTATGTATATATCTTTTAAGTATTGATTGGGCTTCTCTTGGGGCATCTATACTTAAAACCTTATCACCTGTCAAGTCTATATTGTGATTTCTATAGTAAGTTATTAATTCAAGCCTTTGTTGTTCATACTTTTTACAGTGGATCAGGTAGTGGTCTATGTCATTCTCTTCCTGACACTCTTGGCAGTGTGGTTCTTCTATCATAAAGTATGCTGCACCGAGGCAGAGACGCCACAATTTTTTGTTTGATGGTATCTTTAATTCTTCTCTGACTTGGCACGTCCTCGTTGGTTCTTTCAGCAGTTTGAACGCATGTCTGCCTTTTCTACTGTTCTTCCACGTTGTCTTCCATTCCTCGTTTATAGTTATCTTCACTTGGCTCTTGATCTCCGATCTTCCCAGTCCTGCTCTTATATTGTTTTTACTTGTTCTTCCATTCTTGGCGTTCTGATCTGCCAACTCGTTACCAGCAATACCTATATGTGCTGGAACCCACACTAGCCTCACACTACATCCTCTGTTCCCTAGTGATGTATTAATTGCTAGAATTTCTTCCTTTATGTCTGGCCGGCTACATTTACCTGGTTGTTCTAGTGCTTGAAGTGATGATAGTGAGTCTGTAAATATCGTAACAGCTTCTGGTGGGTTATCTTCGATTATTTCTAAACTTTTAAGAATTGCTACCATCTCTGCAGTAAAAATCGAAGCCCCTTCAGTTGCACTGTAGCTCTTTTTTATTTTCCATTGTGGTATTACAACTCCGGCACCTAGTTGCCCACTATCACCCTTAGATCCATCAGTGTAGATGGCCAGACTTTGTTTAGTTAGTTGATCTATGAACTTTCTACTTATCATTTTGGCTTCCATATCTTCTATGTTTTGTTTGATCTTTTCAGTAAGTGAGTAGTCTATGATTGGTGTTTTTAGTTCTCAGGGTGGTATTTTGCTTCTATATTTATTACTATTTTTAATTGTGTTTGATAGTTCTTTGTGCTGCGTTAGATCTTCTATAGTTCTCCACCCTGTTGGATATCTATCTTTGTTTAAGGGGACGTCCCATACACTTGATTGGTTTTTGACAAATGCTTTATGTGCTGGGTGGGTCACTTCTTGTGCTACTTTACTCCAATAATTTAATCTTAGTTCTTTCCGTCTTAGACCAAGGGGTGGTATGCCAAGAGCTACTTCTAGCGCTTCTACTGGTGTTGATCTAAATGCACCTGTAATGGTTCTCATGGCTGCATTTTGAATCCTGTCCAGTTTTGCTTTGTTAGAAGCTGCAGCTGAGTCATAGACTATGCTGGCATAATCCAGTTTCCCCCTGATGAAAGACTTGTAGAACATAAGCATTATTTTATTGCTGGCCCCCCATCCATTACCTTTAACAATCCTTAGTATATTTAGGGGTCCCCTACAGCTTTCTACTAAATTGTCTATATGTTTATTATAATTTAGTTGTTTATCTAAAGTTATGCCCAGAAATCGTGTTGTTAAGGCTGTACATATTTTCTGACCTTTAATGGTTATATTGATTTTGTTATTCTTTTTTAAATTTCCTTTGCTGAATATCATACCTACTGTTTTGTTTACATTAATTTGGAAGCCCCAACTTTTCATCCACTCTGAAACTTTGTCTATTTGTTTTTGAAGTTTTTTGGTAAACATGGTTCAAGTTTTTTCCAGATCGCCAAATGGCACAGTCATCTGCAAATTGTGATACTGCATTCTTTATGTCATTAAATTCATCTGCTAAATCATTTACAGCTATAGTGAAAATTGAAGGAGAAATCACTGATCCTTGAGGAATCCTGTTCTGTTGTTCATATATTTCTGACCTATCATTATTCACCTGTAGGCCCTACAGCAAAATACCTGTCCTGTAAAAAGTTTTCTAGATACCTATAAGTTTTACCAGTAATGCCAATCTTTTTCATTTTGTAAAGAGCTCCATCTCGCCAGCATTCATCATATGCTCTAGCTACATCTAGAAAGACTGCCACTGTTTTCTCTTTCCTCTTGAACTCTAGCTTTACATCATGTTCTAATCGTGCATCAAATGGTCATGATTTATATATATCATCTCGTACATAGGCCTAACCGTGTAAACGCCGTAATTACATACATTGTTCGTAATAATTGCCACGTGCCAAAAATAGACCAATATAGCAGCCTCCAGTTCACTATGCTTCTCTTCGGCCACTAAGGGCTATCATTTCAGGGGGCGCATTCCCATAGTCAGTCATGATTGAAGGGGCTACTAATATGAACAAATAAACTCTAATTAGGCTATACTTGAGCAATCGTTGGGATTAGCTCACAGAGCAAGTCCGTACCATAGCTAGCAGCTGTAGACTATAAGATTCCCTCGCTAAATGACGTGTGCATACGTAAACGTTGTACTTACACTTTTGTCTTTTCTGCCATGATGGATTGTGTACTAACAGTACTTGAATAAAATGTCAAGAGTGATTCCCCCTGATTATTGATGGTTGGCTATTTCTGACTGTACAGTTCAACGCAATATGATTGCAAAGATGTATGCCATCTTTCTCAGATAGTTCGCATATGGATCTAAAGGGGAAGATTAAAAAAAACTGAGCATATGAATTTATTTTATTTTTTTATTTAAATTTAAAGATGAGACACGGTTGACAAGGAATCGACAACAACATGTGAAATCAAGAGCTAAAGAAACAATGGAACAGCCGGCAATTCATTACATTCCTGTGCACACTTCAGTCATGACTCCGATAGATTGTGACAACCAGATGTAATTGATGAATTCGAAGTATCAATAAATGTGAATGAAATAGTGAGAAAAACAAGAAATAACATTGTGAACGAGGCACATGAGCTCAAAGCTGAAGAGTTTGCCTGGTTCTTCCTGCTTCCAATTGGAAAAAATGGATTAAAGGAAATAAGGCCTGTAAAGATCACACCGCTTGACTACTACCAATTCCGAATTTTGGTCAGCGACTCACGATTCCAGTGAAATGATTATCTATTCTACGCACTTTCGGTGCTCGAGTATTGTCGTATAAAATCAACAATCGCAGCACGTGGGAAGAAAATTGAAGGCCGTGATGGAATGATTGAAGATGTTCATCTATATATCAAGAACGTGAGGGGATCTAGTGCATATTGGTGTACAGCACTCAATGAATTGATTGCTCAAATAAGATGCCTTGGACCACCTCAGTACTTTGTGACTTTCAGCTGTAATGATTTAAATTGGCTGGATATGCGGAAGGCTCTTTTGATTGCTGATGACAGACCAAATGAAGATCCAGTTTATCTGGACATCTATGCAACACAAAAATGGATTGAAAAGTATCCAATGGTTGTAAGTCGGCATTTTATGATTCGCCTGAATGCTTTGATGAAATTAATTAGAAATAACAATGAAGTATTTGGTGGACAAGTGAAAGATTTTTGGTGGAGAATCGAGTTCCAGAATTGCGGAAGCCCTCATTTACATATGGTTGTCTGGATTGAAAATTATCATTCATTTGACACGGAAGATGGAATTCATCTAATTGACCAGGTGTGTTGTTGTGAAATGCTAGCCGAAGATTCGGAATATTATGACCTTGTGAGGAAATGCCAAATGCACCATCACACAGCAACATGCCAAAAAAATTATACATCTACACGTCGTTAAAGCTTCCCACGCCAACAGTGTGCTGAAACACGCATCGCTGCACATTCTTTGGACGATTTCATATGCAGTGCAGGAAGAATTTGTCTATTAAAACGGCGAAAAGAAGATCGATGGGTCAATAACTACAATCCAACTTTGCTGAAATTATGGAACAGAAATATGGACATTTAACCTTGCGGAAGCAACGAAGCAATTGCTTTTTATATTGCCAAATACATGTCTAAAGCAAAACCATCAGAGCTTGATGAAGGTGTTCCACAAGCAATTCAGCAAATACAGCGTGAAGAAACTGATACGGTATCTCAAGAAAAATGTTCAAAATTAGCATGCGCATCTTGAGGGAGAGACAAGTTTCTGCGTGTAAATGAGTGTACCGACTTTGTTATCTGAATTTACGACATAGCTCAAGACGTTGCATTTTCTTGAACACACGCAAACCAGAACAGCGTTACAATTTATACAATTTGATGAGAGAGGACGAGCAAGTGGTTACTGCTCAAATTTATTTGAAAGATATGAAAAGCGTCAAATAGCAGTGGAAGGAGAACATCCGCAATTTTCAGAGTACAACTTCAACAATATGAATCTTACGAAATTTGCAATGTTGTTTGATCCTTATTACGCAAAACCAATGATGATAAAATGACAATGATGAGAATATTGATCTGGACGCATACGAAGAACCTCAGCAATGTACACAAAGACGATTATTAACATTGAGTGATAATTCCAAAATGGCTTTAAGAAACATTCCAGCAGTTGTCCGAGTACCTTACTTCACAGTTACGGAAGACGCTAAGAACTATTATTACAGCCTTCTCCTACAGTACATCAGTGGCGTATCCTGGTAATGCGAGCTAGGCGTGCTGCTACTTAAAATGAATATGTACGCCTACTATTTAACTTCTTCCCCTATTAATTTAAATTAAAAACCAACTATATTCAATTACGCAACGATAGTTATTAGGGGTATATGTCAACTATCTCCGAAATACTAATTAACTTACGACTTGAAACTCACTGTCACTGTAATAATCTGCATTCCCGGCAACTAACAAAAATTAATCACAAAAAACACTGGACGGACACAACCGATTTTTACAACTCGAGAGCTGTAGGACCACCGTACGCATGTTCGCATTGTATTTACGTATCTGGCCATGACCCCGATCCAATCAAACCAGTGTTCAGACGTGAATCCGAAACGTGCCGCACGCATTGTGACGGAATTACCCGAGAAACTTCGGGCGATTGCTACCAACCAATAAAAAAACTGCACTATAAAAAGCGTCTGGGGAAACTGAAACTAGATTATACTCGTAGATTCTATGCGGGAAAATCCGTTATCCTGGTGCGTGCGGTCCGAAAGCAGAACATTAGAAGAGAAATATTTTATAGAAAAATAAATTAAATTTTTATTTTCCTTCGGGCATAGGTGTGCGCAGCACGCACAGCACACATAGAGAATACGCCACTGCAGTACATGCCATTTAGATCTGAATGTGAGTTGCTTAGAGGTTTCAATTCTGCAAAGCAAGCATTTCAAGCACGAGAAGCTCAACTAAAGATAATTAGCATCGAATTAGAAGTTCATCGTGTTTCTGATAGGTGTGGCAGAGATATTATGATTAATAAATTTCAGATATTTATTCTGCACTTGTCTTTTACCTTTCTTTCGCTCTTATACCCTTCTTTTTCGCACACGTTCGATTGTTAAGATATACTCTCCCATTCATACCTTTGTCTTTTCCTTTCAAATTTAGCAACGCATTTTATTGCTGTTAAGCTAAGTTCTTTGATGAGACCGAATCGTGTTAATTCGTTCTCGACAGGGATAAGAAGTAAGACTTTCGTCTATTATTTTTCTCTGATCTGGTCGCCTATAGTTAATTATTCTCGGTGAAAGATTTGAGATGAAAGACATTGATCGCTGGGAACGGCCATATGAAGCAGAACGTGTAAAACGCACACTGTGAGTTTTATTGCCAATGTCTAATCAGATCGAGAGAATGTACTGTAGGTGTTAAGTCTGGTTTCGGTAAGGGTGTGTAAAATTCGTTTCATTCGTAGAATGAGCAAGGAAATATGTAAATCTGGACGTAGGTGCTAACTTCTGGCAAATGAGTCGGGTCGGGTTATAGACGTAACCTTCCCCTGATTTCGGAGAGATATATACTCTAGAATTCTAACTTAATTTATCCAGTACAGCCAGAAAGACTAGAACCATCTAGCTTTCGATTCCTATGATCTCTGTTAATAGAAGCATCATTTAGTTGGTCGATTGGAGATCGTTTTACATCGGCGCAATAGTAGATATATATATCTAGTAGTGTTGAGTGATTTTGGTGGTAGATCGCTTATTTCATTTTTGCATAGTTTAATTTCTGTGCAGAGTGATTAAATGATAATTCTCTAAAGTTTACTGTGTTACAGTGGATAGCAAATAAATTATATTTCTATCTAAACTCATTCGGCTATTAATAAATTTAATTAAATTGCTAGTAACCAGTCAGAGAATAGTTTTACCATCTAAATTAATGCATTGATTCATCACTGAGTATTGACGAAATACGTATGCATTTCTAATTCATGATGATTGATTTTTGTAATGACTATAATTTATTTCACGGAAGTTTAAACGATGAGACAAGCGCTAAGCTTATAGTCTCTAACTTAAAGTTAATAACCGAAGTGAATATTATGTTTTACGCGAGGGTAGGATAGGATGTGTATAATATTATGTTTAAGTATTCTGTATGTTTCTTTTTCTTTATACAGTATTCTGGGTAAAGCCCAACATCTACCAGCGGTTTCAGTATATGAGAAGAACCTAGAAGAAACATTTTTGTAATTTAAATAAGTGAGTTTCCAAGTTACAACCTGTCTGGCATTGTGTTTGCATCCAGAAAAAGACAGAGTACTCATCTCACGAACTTTAATACTAAATGCAATAACTGGGCCTATCGAGCCAGATTTTAATTCTTCCCAACAATCTCATTGTACATTCAGCCCCTGTGGCGAGAGAAATTACAAACAGTAACATTTCCGACGTTTTGGCTAATTGTGGTGTGACCAAGAATTTTACATTTGAGAGAAGTTACCAACCTGTCATTTTCCTAAGTAGTGGAAACCTCGTGATTCTGACACTGTGAGCCCGTTTAAAATTTCTTACCCGAACTGATTCAAGTGACATTAACAGTAATCTTAAAATATAGTTGTGAAGTGAATGCTCCCCGGAACATTGGAAGAAACCTGTATCTGCAGAGCTGGGATTCTCTTTATCAAAAGAATACAGATTCACTGTAGAGAAGTGACCTGAAGTTTGCGCCAGACGGCGAGAAACATCACGTTTGTAGGTAAGAAAGTATGTCAGTGGCCCCTGCTGAATGAACCGAGAGAAAGCAGAACGAGTGATTCTTTCATTTTTTTTATATTCATGCACCCACTTTGAAATTTCTTTATGCAAATTTTGTAGCGAATGCTGATTTCCTCTTAGGATAGATTAATATATCAAACTCTGTTCTTAACTATAGAGGGAAATACTAGACCATAGCGTATAAATCTGTGACTCTTTGGGGCTATAACTTGTTCTTCTAACGGGATCGTGGGCTAAACAGAGGGGGAAAGGATTATACCTATGGGTCTATTATTATTTTAGTAATTCATTAACCTATGTGTATTTATATGTGCTTGATAAGCAAACTTATCTGTTGTGGAAAATTTTCTTTATGTTAATAAAATTTACATAAACTTTATTCAAGTGTGTCGGTCAGCTCGTTCCAAAATATCTATATTCCATTGTTATAGTTTTTCACGTCTGTGCGTCTAACTGTCGTGTCACTTACGTGTGTGCGTATGTGAGTGGTGCTATATATATATTAATATATATATTCTATAAATCTGTCTGACAAATACTTTCTGTTGTAGAGATAGGCTGAAAGAGAGAGAATTCTCGATTTCAGGGACAGATTCTAATTAGTTTCCACCATCTCACTCGTGAAAATCTATTTTCTTTACATTACCTCTCACTGAGCTATCACCTGTTCTATTTCTATTCAGAAGGGACCAATCTATGTCTTAATTCCCCTATCGAAAATCTACGACAATAGGTAATTAGAGACTGCATTTAATCAAATACAACGCATTCGAAATTTTGGAAAATCACAAGCCTGCAGAAATTGAACTCGATGAGGAGGAAGAAGTAGTTGATCAACAAATAAATGATGAAGAATTTGAGTCAGGACTATGATTAGGTTTTTGAACCCCGCACTTAAAAACTGATGTTTTTTGTGTGCAAGGGATACCCGGTTCAACCCCATGTGGGTTATAATTAGGATATATAGTGTTCATCTTTCCATATAGTGTATTACTTTGTTGTTTGTGTTGGCTCTTCCAGGCTGTAATTTATCTGCCGTTTATTGTGGCAATGTTTAATGTCTATAGGGCATGTAATGTTTCTTCTTCCATGATACCATATTGCTCTCTATCTCTCTCTCTCTCTCTCTCTCTCTCTCTCTCGCTATTGACATCTTTTGTCTGCTGGGCTTTTGGTTGGTTTTGGATTGGTTGGTTTTGGATTGGTGGTTTTTGTTTCTTTGTTTTTTATTTTTTTTTTAAATATAATTCTTCTACTGGTATTGAATGGACTTATTGGTTTTTTTTTCCCTTGTCATTCTAATTTTTTCTAGTTGTTATATGTTAGTTCTTGTTCTGGTAATATACAATTTTTATTATGTTGTGTAGCTCCCTGGGTAGGTCAACTTTCAGTACATTTTCCAGTGACAGTGTTGTCGAGTTTTGGATTCTCAAGTATTCCATTAGTGGTTTTCTGTGCTGTTCGTATTTTTTGCATGTTAACACATAATGTGCTATGGTGTTTTTCTCCAGACCTGTTGCACAGAAGGGTTCCCCCATCATGAAATAGCCTGTTCCTTGTTGGTCTAATTAGTTTTCTGTTGCATGGTATTTTTGGTTCTCTAGATATCTGACATGTCCGGGTTGGATCTTGTAATAAAATGCTCCGTTTTCACACCTCTCCCAAATATATATTAATGTTACCACATTTGAATTTTTCCGCTACGCCTAGAAGTAGAATTTACCATCCCGCCGCCATCCGTACCCTTCCCCGCTTCTTAGTGTTTATGAATGTACGGCGAGAAAATTGGACAATAATTTGAATATTTCCACTGTTGGTTCTAGATTTGAAAGTATAAACACTCAGTGTTAGGAGTCCTCTTCACCAAAACACACACACAGCCCGCGTTTCCTGTCTCTAGTTGTTTCTGACGAAATCCGAAAGCGTGGAGTAAAAGAAAAAAATCGCGCCTAACTTGCACGTTCAAACTGTAAACTAACAACCACTATTGTGCAGGGGAGAGAGAAAGGAAAAGGAGAAATTTAGAGAATGGCTTTCTTTATAAACTACAATTGAGTTATTATTGTTAATATGATAGCCTTCATAGTCCCTTATAATAACTTAGATGAACCTTAGAAGACATATTTTATTAATATTGTGGTTCAGTAGAAGAAAACCATAAATTAAAGGAAAAGTACAAAAATGAAAACGACGAAAAGAAGTAGATAAAACTTATCTAGAAAGATAAAGGACAGTTGACGGTTTAATAATTACTTTTCATAATAAAAATCGCCCAATTAATAACAAAGATATTGTGAGAAATAAGAATATTTTGGAACAGTTGGACAGACACACTGAGATCCCCACTCAATTTAAAAGTTACATTTGGTTTGAAAGAGGAGTCAAATTGGCTTGCCTCATTTGGATTGGGTACTGCTAGTGAGGAAAGGGAGAGGTAACTTTAAAGATTTGCCAGCCTAAGCGACACATAGTTTTACACAATAATATTAAAATCAGACTGGTGAACTTATTGATAAACGTACACAAATGTTTGGGATTTTCAAAAAAGAGTCACATTTTTGGACTCGTGGTTTCATTGGCTAATGCACTTGATATTAGCAGAGAAAGACAGAGGTAGGACGCCACTTGAAGAATATTTGTTCACCTAGTGAGATTAAGAACAGTAGCAAAGCCTTGTGTGTGACCCATTGCCTTTGCGTCTGGACGGCGGCGATCAAAATTAGTGCCCATTGATCGCCAGTTAATCTATACTAGTGTATTATTTCATTGATTGCGGTAAGATAAATGCTTTTATTAATATTCTTATTAATGTGTAGAGGCTAACCCAGATAGGGCGCCCACAAATTTTGTGTTGTGCGACATTGCTATTGTGGAAGCTTATGACATCCTAAGGGAGCACATGCATGCCTAAGCAGACTATTGAAGCAGAAAAACAAAATGTAATTGGTGTTTGAATATTGCCATGCATAATAAAATATTTTGACTATAAGACCAGAAAGCTACTGGCAGTTCTCTACAGGCCACAGTGTTCCAATAACTCTTGGAGATTGAATAGGAAGTCATACTACCAGAGTTAACAGATCATTAGAAAGAGAAAAGAAAAGAGTGTATCCCAGCTGATGATATAAAAGATAACTAAAGTCTAAGTGACAGAGGCGTTGAAGCCATGTGGGAAAGAGCAGATACCCACGGATTGAGAAGAAGTCACAATACAATTAGGAACTGTAGCTATTGATTAGCACTTGGGCTGATCACTACGAATGTTTAACGATGTTTATTTATTAGGTGTGGAGATATGTATATGAGATGTATTTAGGGAGGCATTGTTCATTGTTGCAGGGTTACATCAACGAGTAACCAGTAAGACAAAACCTGGAGAGGCAGTGTACGAGGCAACTTACCTGTTGCTGGTATTGTGAAATTTAACTGCAAAAGCTGACTCCAGCTGAGACACGTGTGAACAGAAAGTGTCATATTTCCAGTCAATCACCGACTTGCCACGGATTGAAAGATAAGCCTTCGTTTTGAGGGCTAATGATTTCTCATTTCATTGTTAACCTCCACACTGAAATTAAACGTTCTAGTGACATGATGAAAGGAACAGTTCTTCCAACTAGTGACCCTTCTTAATACCTTGTTACTACAGCCAGAGATACAAGTACAGAAACATTTTAATAATATCATTTATTGGACAAGACGTCCATTCACTGTATTTTCCTGTGTACATAACCACATTTATTTTGAGTTTAACCTTCCTGATTCAAAACATTTGAGAGTCAGGAAATTAAAATTGTAAATTAATTCTATAACTTTAACCACTGTCTTACTTGAGTTTATTAGATTGAGTTACAGTTGTGTTAAATTTGTTACCATACATCACACATACATTACCCTAGACACGTAGCCATATAAATTAATAGACTTAAAATATTTCGCAGAGTGAGATCATAGGGTGGTAGCAGTTATGTTCCCTGAGAATACATCTTCATCAACTATTAGACTCAGGGACTTACATAGCTGGACCTCACTGTAGACAATTAATACTAATTAACATAAATAACACAGAAACCCACTACAGATCTTTTAGCAGTTTATAGGCGTGTCTGCCTTTCTGGTTTTCTTTCCAGTTTTCTTTCCATTCCTTGGTTATAATATTTATAATTATTCTTTTGATCTCTGTTGTGTCTAAACCTGAGTTTATGTGGTTTGGACTGGTTCTTCCTACTTTTGCTTCCGTCGGCCACCTCATTTCCCACGTGAGAGGGTATCCATGCTAGTAATAGTGAGCATCCCCTATTTTTTAGGTTTTACTAAGTTGCAACACTTCTTCTGCTATGTCTGGTCGGCTACATTCATGTGGGTTTCTTAGTGCTTGAAGAGCTGGCAGTGAGTCAGTTAGGATTGTTAGCTTTTTGGAGGGCTTGTCAGTAATTATTTCAAGAGCTTTTGCTATTGCCACTGTCGTGAAATATTCTAATCCACATATATAAATTATCAGGTAAATGTAAAGCCTAACACATAAATTCAATAAAAGGAAAGAAGAATGGTAAAGAACAGTGCTGTCACAATGACTGTACTCGAAATCCCCCTTGTTTTCTACTTCGTCTGCAAATTGTAACGTTTCACGTTGATAGTAAAAGCCTACTGCTTCAATACCCGCTTTCTACGATAAAACATGTACTCCATTTCTAAGAAAAACCTTGAGATACGCAAGATGACCTAGATTTAAAATTCCATTCATGTCTTTTTATACACTACGTTACCTAAAACGAAAGACAGATGGACTAAAGATAGAAAGAAGGGAGGGGCTGAAAGCATGCAACACTAAACACGCGTCTCGCTACACAATTACTACCATCACGCGTGTAAGGCCACAAGCACTAGCTTTTTTTCAAATCGACAGTGATAAACAACACTACCCATACCAGAGTTAGGTTTTAAAATCCTGAAAAACGCTTATTAGGAAATATGACATTATACTGGTTTACGTTTGAAAACATTACAGTACCCAGACACCACCTCGTATTCGAAGTAAACAGGAGGTAGAAGAAAGTGCATATTCTGAACGCAGCCACTTGGCTCCTTTAAATTTGTATATTTGGGTTCCTTAGGACTTGCTGACAAATAATATGTTAAACGTTACGCAAATAGTCTAGGAAATAACCAATTATAGCCAAAAGAAATAGTGAGGGATGTCAGACAACACCCAAATCAGAATCGCTCAGTGGCAGATTTTCAACACACCATTGTACGGGAAATAGGCTGACATGTTACCTCCTATTTGATTGGCGGAAAATAAATGTAAGGCTAAACACGATTAGTCGAACTATAAATACTACTTCTTTGTTGTTAAGGGAAACGTGAGTAGGAGTACTTTTTTTGAAAAGCTGTGTAAACATGGCATGATTGGTTAGACCTGCCAATATAGTCAATTAGAGGCGTCAGGTCAACACCACATTTGCAAATAAACTTACTACAGAACCAGTGCGTTGAGCGCCAGTGCATATTTTTCTAAATAAAAGCCTGGGACATCGGCAGATCGAAATTGTGCTATATTCAGTGCCAGTCAACGTAATTCTGTATTATTTCCATGAATTGTGGTAAGCTTGAAATATTTGATATCTTTTAATGAAAATTGAATGTAAATTGATAATTTATGTCTGTATATATGTGTGGTTCAGTAGCGAACATGAGGTAAAGCCTATATAATGCTCCAGCCTGAACAGAAGGTGTCGGAGGAAAGTAAAACTACATGGAATTGCCAAACAGTACACTGACACCTAGCTTATTGACTAGAAAGAAATAATGCTGGAATTGCAGAGGCGTAGTAATCATTAGGGAGGAATATACTGGTGTAAATTGTTTCAGATGAAGATAGCAGTTGGCCTACCGCTCTGAACTCAGTGTTTGTTATGTATTGTGCTCAGTGTAGAAATAGAGTATAAATTAGTTCTGAAGTAGGAGGTACAACCTTCTTGTTTCAGGGACTGTGGTCCTAAAGTTATTGAAGCAGCACCTGGTCAGAGCTTTGCTGAATCCAGAGGCGGACAGCATACTCCTTGGTCCATATAGCAAACAGTGAGGTGTCTCCAGAACACAGGGGAGCAATCGAGCAGAGGAGTCTTTTCCTGCCGACATCACGAAAGATAAGCCTATGTGGCCAGCGGAGCTCAACATTATGTAACCCCATCTTAAACTGACATTGTATAAAAATAAGAGGGGAAATTAATTGTTTTAATGCCAGGAACTGAGAACATCTCCAATACTAGTTCCAACAGAAACAAACACTTGAAGTCATGATGACAAATACCAACATAGCTTGAAAAACAAAACCAGTATTACCTCATAGTACCACTACACAACTGACACACATAAGATAATATTAATAAAATATGTCACTACAAGATTCATATTGATAAATTCTGTACATATAACTTGTAATTAAACTTGATTGTGATTCCTGGTTCACTTTGTATTTGAATCAGGACACATATATATATATATTAATGAAAAGCACTTAATACATATTGATATTTGAAAATTTACCAGTGCCTCATTTAAGAATAGTCTTATAGAGTGTTAAATGTGTGTGAGTGTCACAGTGTTGTCACGTGTGGTGGAATAAATTAAATTGTTTATCTGTCTGTTGTTGTTGTGACTTACACTTCATCATATACATACCCTAGACATTCAAAGTAGTCATCACAATATTCCAGAATAATTCTGACTGAGGTATAAATATGTGGTAGCAAGTAAGGTCATCTGTAATACACTACCCTTATTAGATACAAATACCTTCACAGCTGATCTCAGTCAGTACAATAAGTCCCCTATAAATATTTATAATATCCCACTTTACCACAGCCACCATTTCTGCCGTGAATATTGATGCGTTTTCGGTTAAACTAAAACTTTTCTTCAGCTTCCAGGCTGGTATGTGTATTCCTTTTCCAAATTCTTCATTTGCTATCTTAGATCCATCAGTGTATACTTTCAAGCTACCCTTAGTTATCTGTTCTATATATTCTCTGGCTATGATTTTAATGTCTTTTCCTGCTTTTTTATTTATTATATCTGAAAGATGAGAGTCAATACTTGGTTTCTTGAGCTCCCAAGGAGGAATCACTGGTGTGTATTTACTACTACATTTTATTGCATTTGCTATAATACTGTTTTCTTCTATTTCCTCCATGCACTTCCATCCTATTGGGTATCTTGTGGGTTCCAGAGGGGTATCCCAGGTCATCGGGAAATTCTTCACAAACATTGCATGGGCTGGGTGGTTTTTGTCAATTAGGACTTTGCCCATGAATATTGGGCAACGAGAAATATTTATTAAGATCACTCTAAGCATTCAACAGCAAGTAAGTGGAGATATAGTTCGTCAAAGACTATTCATTACTGGTGGTGGTGAGTCGGAAAAACATTCCTGCTGAATATGATGAAACATCAAATCAACAAATGCTATGGCAAAAAGTATGTGAAAGTTTGTTCATTGACTGGAGTTGCTGCTCTGTCGTGAATTATTCTAATCCCCATATATAAATTAAAACGTAAATGCAAAGCCTAACAAATAAATTTAATAAAAGGAAAGAAGAATGGTAAAGAACAGTGCTGTCACAATGACTGTACTCGAAATCCCCCTTGTTTTCTACTTCGTCGGCAAATTGTAACGCTTTCACGTTGATAGTAAAAGCCTACTGTATTATTACCCGCTTTCTTCAATGAAACGTGTACTGTATCACGCAGGCTGATCAATGACCTAGATTTAATATTTCATTCATTCCATACACGGCGTAACTAAAGACAGATGGACTAAAGGATAGAGAGAAGGGAGAGGCAGAAAGCCGAACACGTGCAACACTAAACACGCGTCGCGCGATACACAATTGCTGCCATCACGCGTGTAAGGCCACATGCACTAACTTTATTTCAAATCGACAGTGATAAAATTCACTACCCTTCCCAGAGTTAGGTTTTAAAATCCTGAAAAACGCTTATTAGGAATTATGACATTATACCGGTTTACGTTTGAAAACATTACAGTACCCAGACAGCACATCTTCGAAACAGGAGGTAGAAGAAATTGCATATTTTGAACGCAGCATATTAGCTCTATTAAATATATATATTTGGGTTCCTTAGGGTTTGCTGACAAAGAATATGTAAAACGTTACGCAAATAGTCTAGGAATTACCAAGTTATGGCCAAAATAAAATAGTGGGGGTGCCTGACAGCATGAAATCATTTCTGCTCATAAAATTTTTTTATAACGTGTTTTAAAAAAAACATTACGTACGGAAATAGCCTACCATGTTAACTCCTATGTGATTGGAGCGCAACAAATGAAAGACTAAACACGATTGGTCGGACTATAAATACTATCTTGTGTTGTCAGGGGAAACGTGAGAAAGGGGTACTTTTTTGAAAAGATGTGTAGACATGGTTTCATTGGTTAGAGCTGCGAATATACACCATTCAGAGCGTCTGTTCATTGCCACATCTTGTAATAAACCTACTAAGAAGCAGTGCGTTGAGCACCAGTGTATATTTTTTTTATAAAATAAAGCCTGGAACATCGGCAGATCGGAGTTGTGCTATATTCATTGCCATTCAACGTCACTGTGTAATATTTCCATGAATTGTGGTAAGCTTGTAATATTCAATATCTTTTAATGAAAATTGAATGTAAATTGATAATTTATGTCTGTATATATGTGTGGTTCAGTAGCGAACATGATGTAAAGCCTATAGGCTCCAGCCTGAACAGAAGGTGTCGGAGGAAAGTAAAACTGCATGGAATGGCCAAACAGTACACTGACACCTAGATTATTAACTAGAAAGAAATAATGCTGGAATTGCAGAGGCGTAGTAACCATTAGGGAGGGAAATACTGGTATAAAGTGTTTCAGATGAAGCTGACAGTTGGCCTAACGCTCTGAACTCAATGTTTGTGATGTATTGTGCTCAGTGTAAAAATAGAGTATAAATTAGTTCTGACGTAGAAGGTACAACCTTCTTGTTTCAGGGACCGTGGTCTTAAAGTTATTGAGCAGCACCTGGTCAGAGCTTTGCTGAAGCCAGAAGTGGACAGCATACTCCTTGGTCAATATAGCAACCAGTGGGGTGGCTCCAGAACTCATTACAGTTATCGAGCAGAGGAGTCTTTTACTGCAGTCATCACGCAAGAAAAGAGAGTGTGGCCATGGAGCTCAACATTATGTACCCCCATCTTAAAATAACATTGTAACATAAAATTAAGAGGGGAAGTAAATTGTTTTAATACCAGGAACTGAGAACATCTCCAATACTAGTTCTAATAGAAACAAACTATTGAAGTCATGATGACAAATACCAACAGAGCTTGAACAAAACAAAACCAGTATTACCTCATATTACCACTACACAACTGACACACATAGGATACCATTGATAATATATGTCACTACATGAATCATATTAATAAATTCTGTACATATACCTTGTAATTAAAATTGATTGTGTTTCCTGGTTCCCCTTGTATTTGAATCAGGACACATATACATTCATGACAGCAATGAATATATATTGTTATTTGAAAAGTTATCAGTGACTCCTTTAAGATATCCTCTTAAGAGTGTTTTATGTATGTGAGTGTCACAGTGTTGTCAAGTGTGGTGGAATAAATTAAATTGTTTATCTGTCTGTTGTTGTTATGACTTACACTTCATCATACACATACCCTAGACATATAACGTAGTCATCACAATATTCCAGAATAATTCTGACTGAGGCATACATATGTGGCAGCAAGTAAGGTTATCTATAATACACTACTCTTATTAGATATAGATACCTTCACAGCTGATCTCAGTCAGTACACTAAGTCCCCTATAAATATTTATAACATCCCATTTTACCACATGCTCATTTAGTTGGTGGTACCACATTGCACAGTACTTTGAAAGTACCAGTTAAAAAAAGATGGAAGAATATTAAACATGCCAATTCTGACTGGTAATTATCTACAAGTGATACGACAACAATGGAAGGACATTGAGTTTTTTTCATCGACGAAATTTCCATGGTACCATATGAAATGCTATGCATGGTCGACTCTCGTCTCAGACAGTTAAAGAACAACGATCAACCTTTTGGTGGAATCAACATTCTCCTGTTTGGTGATTTGTTTCAATTACCACCAGTCAGAGGAAATCAAATATTTGATCAACCAGATCGTTTGGTACCAGCAACACATTTATGGAGATTATTCACGTTATGCGAATTGAAAGAAAATATGCGCCAACAAGGAGAGACAACTTTCATCGAAATGTTGAATGCATTGAGAATTGGGCAATTAAAAACCGAACATTTTGCAGTGTTGATGCAAAAAGTCACCAAAGAAGCAACTGGAGAATTTTCACTTGGGAAGGCCCTTCGTATATATCCTTCTGTTGATATTTACCGTCGTGTGTAGTAAATATTGTTAATTATAATGAGACGTGGCTGGCTGTCATACATACTCACGTTACGAAGCATAATCACGAAGGCGAACACACTGAATACATAACGACATGTTTAATCGACCGTCTTAGAAACAGAAAGTAGGAAGAAGTAGGTAGAAGTATAAGGGCAAGTAACTCTAGTAGGAAACAAGATAACCATGGAGATGACCCCATCAACATCCCTCCTTCTTTATGAGTGAACAAAGTCATTCATCCAAGAGGGTTTCTTGCGATCTCTTTGAGGTCTCTTAGAGCATGATGGTAGGAGAGAATGTTTTTTGCCAGCTTTCCCAGGACTAGAAGTAGCTGGAGTTGAAGGATCAACTTCTGGAGGATTGGAAATGTTCACTTCACTAGTGTTCTCCATGTCTGGCAAAACAACCTGTTGCTCGGGTAGAGCTGGAGAGGAGACATCAATTTCCAGGTCCTCCGGATCAGGTGAGAAAGGTGTTGTTTTAGGTCTTAGGTGAATTCTGTTTCTGACATATTGACCTCCATTCTCCCCTTCAACGAGATAAGATCTTTCAGAAAGCCTCTTATCAATCCTTCCAGGTTGCCAGTTTGGTTGTTCAGGGTCTTGATAGTAGACTGGCTGGTGAGACAACTTGGGCAGATCATGAGCAGTTTTATCATAATACTTCTTCACTGATCTGTCTCTCTTGCGTCTACTTTCAATAACTCTACTGTGAGATGCAACGGGTTTCACTGCAGAAGGTATCAGTGTACGCAGTTTCCTGTTGAACAGTATTTCTGCTGGACTTTGATCAAACCCTTGTCTTGGCGTATTACGAAGTTCAAGTAGTGCCTCATATGCATCTGTATTGTCCTGAACAGTCTTTCTCATCATACCCTTGATGAGTTTCACAGCAGATTCAGCTAATCCATTGGCTTTATGGTGACCTGGTGCTGATTTAACATGAAGTATTCCCCATCTAGCAGTAAATGATCTGAACTGTGCAGACGTAAACTGAGTACCTTGGTCAGATACAATAACTTTAGGGACACCATAACGAGCAAAATGAGACTTCAATTTCCTGATGACTAACTGTGCTGTCATTGTAGGTAGAAAGTCTACTTCAATGAAGTTGGAGAAGTAGTCAATCAGGACTAAATAATATCGTCCTTCTATAATAAAGATGTCAGTGCTAAATTTCTCCCAGGGTGATAAACCTCTTGAGTGTTGGTTTAAAGGTTCTTTAGTATTCATTGCCTTCGTTTCTTGACATTCTGGACACTGTCAGCTATCTGTCGAATCTCAGCCGTCATGCCGATCCAAAACAGACAACTTCTGGCCCGGCGCATCATGCTGTCAAATGCAAGATGAGCAGCGTGTAGCTTCTGCTTGATTTCAGGCCTCAGTGCTTTTGAGATAAGAATACGCTCTCCTTTAAGTATTATGCCTTGTTCTGTTGTCAGAGTATCACGAATGTCAAAATAAGGCATAAGCTCAGCTGGTACATCAGACTTTCTTTTAGGCCACCCATCCAAAATGGTCGACTTCAACCTCTGGAGCACGCTGTCTTTGAGAGTTTCAGCTTTAATCTTTTCCATCATTACATCTGGTATTTCAGGTAATCTTACAGGTGCATCAGCTCCTGCATTGCTCTCTCTATCAGCTAAGGAATCCAATGTGACTGTTGGGTTCGATTATGGTGTTGGTTCTTGTTTGTTCGTTGTTTGAGGTGTGACAATGAGTTTGTCGAAGCTGTCTATTTGATAACGCGAATGTATTCAATTTGGAACAAGTAGTAAAAAGTCAACTGCAACTGCCAACCCTGGGCATGGTAACTAATGCCAAGAAGATGTATAGTTCAATCAATTTATTTAACATGGTACGGTTCACTAGACGAACATATAAGGTTGACGACGGATGGTTGACGTTCACTGGACAGCACACCACGTAAGGTTCATATTTTAAAAATGCAGTTAATTCGTTCATAAAGATCATCGCTTAGGTAACGTCAGAATAGTTATTCAGAGTTCATAACATGGCATCTAATTAAGCAAATGAGGCAGTTATATAAAATAGTTCAATCTTCCACTGTCCTATGACCTTGGCAATGACGGAGAACTTTGTCAGGTCTGTAACATCATATAAGATTCCGATACTACGTATCTCCTTTAGTACTGGCCTCTTATTTTCAATCAATGACGAATAACAATACTATATACTTTTCTGCCCACGACCTTCGTGGCATCATAGCTTTGATATAGCAAAAATACTTGAGTCACCTCTGCTTTGCGGGGTACGTATTCGTAACAGCCGAATACTGATTTATATCATATCAATTTATATCAAGCCAATCCGGGATGATCCTAACGTCGGAATCCGTCGGCTTTAAAGTTTACATATTAAGTTTCACGTAAGACTCCATTTTGTACCAATGACGTATTGGTTCAACTAGACGTCTACGTGAGAACGAAAAGACATTATCATCAAAAATCATACTTGCTTCTCTTCCTCAAGAAATAACACTAGATTACTGTAGACCCGAGTCCTCATCTATGAACAGACGGACGGTCATACACAATAACAATATACCCGCAAACGGGTTCGAACGCCATGAATCAATGGACTCGTTCTTGGGCACTAAGCTTCTCAACCCCAGCGATGACGTAGACTGACTGACTAGATACACGTGCGGTCTACATAACCCCCTATACGCCTTAGTGCACAACAGTGCGCTAATGAAATCAAACTCACCAATAAGACTTACTCTCATGTGAGTCGGTGCGCAAAGTTACTTACAGAGGTAGGACAACATATTAACAATATGATACTACCTTCATCTGTCTACGAAAAGGGCTCTACAGATTCCTTACCAATCCCCCCCCAAAAAAATTAATTATATTAATTTTTTTCTTTAATACTCGACACTAGAGGTGATTCAAGTTTACATATTACCATTTTACAAATATATCATGATGAAAATAATCAAATATGAAATTGCAATCAACTCAACTGAACAAAAGGTATGCATAAAAGCATACATCCACAATTGACCACTTTTGGTACAATGTGGTAAATGAAATAAAATAACATATTTAGAAATATTGAATTAACACAAATGTAAAGAAATGATGAAAAACCAATGAATAAACAGAAAAGGGATGGATATGTCTTTAAAATGACAAGTGAAAAAAAATGAATAAAAATGAAAGAATACAATTTAAACACGTATAAGAGCAACGCACTTAACTGTGTCTCTAAGTCATTTTGTGGTACCAATTAAATTACCAATGTTAAATTAATGTGCTTAAATACCAATATTAATAAATCTACTTAAATATTATATAGTTAATTACATCAATCATTATGTTAACTAACTAATTATCCAAGTTTAATAATCTAATTAATTTGTTTATTTCACTTTAATAGTGTTATTAATTCCTTAAATAACGAAAGTTCCATTTTCCAGTTAGTGAACAGTTTATAATATAACAAGTTCAGTTCCACAAAGAAAATCCAAGTGTTAGAAATGTCATTTCTGTGAGAAAATATAATCCTTTTTCAAAGTTATTTTCTCTTCAATGTCATAATTAAGTGACTTTTATTTTCAACAAGATAGTCATATATCTTAACGTTCAATGTTATTTTGATACCTAAGCATTGTAAATCTCACTTGAATGAATGTTAATGAATCTGATAATCGAGGTATTACACGTAAAAGTTACAATCGATGAACTGTCAGTATCGAAGTTTCAGTTGTCTTAATGGCGTAGCTGCTAATTCGATTCATTCGGACATCTCGACAAGATGTCTGCGAGAACATTCTTTGTGCCAGGTATGGATCGGATCGTGAAATTAAAAGGTAGTAACGCGATCGCGTACCTGGTAGATTTGGCAGATTTTACGTCCTTTGTGTTTAGTGCAGTAAGAGCTTTTTGGTCTGATTCAACAATAAAGTGTGATCCGAGCAAGTATCTCTGAAATTTATTTATTGACCACACAAGACCGAGAAGTTCCTTATCCAAAACAGAATACTTCTGTTCGGTTGGAGTTAACTTCCGTGACGCATATAGAACTGGGTGCAAGGTATCATTGTATTCTTGTAATAAGACACTTCCCACGCCGTAATTAGAAGCATCGCTGCGTAATACAAATGGCAAATTCTCGTTAGGTAATCTTAAAACAGGATGATTAGAAAAAAATGTCTTTATGATATCCAACGCGATTTGATGTTCGTTAGACCACCGAATCACGTTAGCTGCACCTTTCCTAAGTAATGAAGAGAAAGGAGCAGTAATGGACGAAAGATGTGGTATGAATTTCCCATAGTATTGTACTAGTCCTAATAGAGATCGCACTTGTTTCTTTGTTTTAGGTGTGGAGATGTTAAGGATTTTGGAAACATTACTGTCATCTGTGTATAACATACCGCGACCAATACGGTGTCCCAAAAAAGAAATCTCGTGGAAACCCACAAATGCCTTTGATGGCTTAGCAGTTAAATTATGATTTTGTAACGTGGACAGTAATGAGTTTAATCCTTCTAAATGTTCTTCCCATGAGTCACTGAAAAGACAAATGTCGTCTATGTACGCAATGACGTTGGGATGATGAGATAGGATTCGACGCATCATGCGTACGAACGTGGCTGGAGCGTTAACTAACCCGAAAGGCATAAAATTAAATTGGAATAGGCCTCGGGGCGTCGAAAAAGAAATGATCTATAGAAAAGAAAAGAAACAGTGACTAGTAAAGAAAAGAGATGATGACTGCATAGGCTGAGTCATCAAAGAATGTGAAATCAAAATCAAATATAGTAGGTTACTATCTGCGTGACGCAGAATCGGGAACCAATTGTAATCGGAGCGAATGGTGGTGGAAATACACACCATTGTCCCGCTCGATAGCCATGCGAGCATCTCTATTGGTCCTAAAAGTAACCACGGCGTCACCATACCTGTTTTTGGTATGAGGTAACAGACGCACGAACCTAACGTCTGCCGTGTGGTTGAGAAAATCTCCTAGTGCTTGCCAACTAGTTCGCTGTGGCAGATTTTGCACAAGGATGGTGCGAGAAGATGCACCTCTACCAATATAAGTGGTACCATAGTCACAAGAATGTGAACAAGGTTGATGGGTAACATTAGCCCTCTTAGGTATATTATAATATTTATTATTTATACCTTTAGGATTATTCTGAAATGTACCATACTTTTGTACTTGATTATTATTACTTATGCCAGACAAAGGTGTAGGTGTACGGCATGTCGTAGACACCTGCTTGCTGGGCAAAGTTAAAATCTTACTGGCAACCTTATTGGTATTAATTTTCCCATCTGAGTTACAACTACTCTTATTTTTATTAGGAACATCATTTTCCTTTTTCACAAACGTAACTTTTTTCTTACGATCAGTTGCCTGCTGATCAAGTAGAGGGAAGGTATATGTCCCCCGGAATGACTTATTAGTCTTCACATGTTGCGTTGAAACTTTAATATCCTTCTTAAGAATGGACGCATGTCGTAAAGGCTGTAATGCATTAGCAACAGTGGCGTAATGAACAATGGAATCATTTTCGTTGCTAGATTCCAAGATCTTATCATTACATAGCAATTTAGTAATATGTGTATGTGAAACAAATGTAGGAATAGTCGTAAATGCACGGGTATCATGTATATTTCGCTCTTCCCAATCAGCAATCTGCTGTGGGGTACACTCTTTAACCTCATGTATGCGACCAAGTATAATATCACTTATAGGTGCAGGAAGAAGGCATGCGTGAATTTTTCCTGAAAAAAATGGTGTATGAAGGTTAACTATAGCTGTAGGAAAAATCTCCATAGTCCCTTCAAAAGTCACGCACTGCACGGTCTGGCCAGTAACACATGATGGGTCGACCAGCGAAGTCCGTACACCGATTGTGCTACAACCTGAGTCAAATAAAAGAGAGCATGGAGTGGAATTTAAAAAAACCCTTATTTAATTTAAGGCTTCCTGTTCCATAGTCAGTAGCTGACGTGGCCGTACAAGCCGCTGGTAGGCTTGGTATAATTTGCCCGCATCGCAGCGTTGTGATCGCCTTGGGCTGGAATGGGGTATTACTCTCATCACAAGACTTGACCTGTTCGAAATCCAGAGAACATGACATAGCACTATGTGCATTAACATTATTATCCTGTTCCTTGTTTGAATGTGTATCACTCAAAGCAACATTAGAGTGTTGTCGTGGCTGGTTCGAAGATCTATATCTTCGTAGCGATCGATTTTGGTTATTATCCCCAAAATTGCTAGTATTTGCATTTTTGTTTACTTTAAAATCACGGTTAGTATGACCATTACCATTGTGCCATTGACCATACTGTCTATTTTGATAACCTTGTCTGTTTTTGAAAGATTGTGATTTAAATTTCCCATTATGATAATAATTATTGCTTTGATTATTTCCAAAATTATTCTGATGAAAATCTCGTGATCTGTGAGATTGGCTAGAAGATACATTATATAGAGAAGTTTGACAAAATTGTTTCCCTTTAAAAGAATGGCAATTCTTGTTATTTCCCTTTCTGACTTTTCTATCTCTAAGATTCATTATCAATTTTTTCTGTTTTTCAGCTTCTATTTTCAACTCTACATAATCTGACTTCCACTTCTCATAATTCATTTTGACTTGTTCTAGCTCTCTAGCAATCCCATTCATAATATTTAAATCTTTAACTTCGAGTACTGCAGCAGCAGTTTGAGTTATATGTTCAACATCGATAGTGTGTTTCCTGACATGTTCTTTATTAATGGACTTTTCTTTTTCAAGTGCCTCAATGGCATTTTGATGGCTATTCGTAAGTTCCTCAACCCTTAATTTCAAAAGAGGGATCTCAGATGTAAGTTCTTGAATCTGAGCCAAATGAGCATGACAGTCTGTCTTTATAGCCATATTTAACTTATCAAATTCTCCAATCACCTTATTCTCCTTGTCAAGTAATATTTTTACTGAGCGTACTTCATTCTCTAACTCATTTTTCTCCATGAGTAATTTTTCAATATTTATCTGTTTTTCTTGAGACACTTTCTCCTGTTGACATAGAAGATTCCTAAGTTCTTGATTTGCCAAGGTAAGATCTGCTACTTTCTTATCCAAAACTTTCATGTTTTGTTCCATCGTTTTTTCCATATTACACTTTTCTCTCAAAAGAGTTACCTCAGATGTCAGGCTCTGAATTTGAGCCACGTGTGTATTGCAATCTATCTGCAAAGTAGTATTAATAGCAGTAGGTATTTTTTCATCGTCACTATCTTCTTCGAAAAATATGTTCATTAAGGAGGTCACCTCATTATCTAACTCTCTTTTCTGGTTAAAAGAAGAGTCATGACATTTCTTGTTATCCTCTATCAACACCGTCACTTTATTCTTCAACTCAGAATTTTCAAAATCTATAGCCAACAACTTCTTCTCATATTCCACTTTTTGCTGTAGCAGCTCATTCGTAAGGGCAATCTCCCTACCCTTGTGCTTCGTTATGGTTTTCTTTAACTCATCCACCTCAATAACACTACTGTCGTGAGTAGTTATTTTTCCTTCATCATAAAAAATGGTGGATAATAATTTAGCAAGTCTCACTGCTTTCTCTTGTGAAAAGCCATATTTGCACCTAAGAAAAGCAAAATTCTTGAGATCCTGGGTAATTTGAAGTAAGAAATGTTCAATGGCATATTCCTCACAACTTGAACCCCATTTACCTATTCTATCTCCCTCCCGGAGAAAATGATCCAAAATATCCATTATGTCTAATAATTTTTTTTCACTCTAATAAGTGTTACTTAAAAAATATTCACTTTTTTACCATCTAATCAGAGGTACCAGTTCCTGTCCAAGAACTGTACATTAAAGTCATCATATAATAGTCAAATATTAATAATCAATAATGTAATTTATAACATGAAATGGTGTGAAAGCAATAACGTGACAGACAATAGCACAATACTGACACGACACGATAATCAAGACAAATGACTACAGTCGTAGAAATCAAATAAAATAAAAATGTGGAACTAAAATAGAATGTCGTAAAAAATTACGATGACATCTACGATCCAATAATGCACAAGACAATTGACAACACAGTGTAAAAACATATGTTTTGTAAAAAACTGAACGATAGTCAGGTTAGACGGACAATAATCACATACAAAATACATCATGAAACTAAGGTACGAGTAAAAATAGCTACGAAAACAACAATTAAAAACTTGACGGAACAGCTAAACAACTACTATCATAAGAAGCAAGTAGCGATCGGAACTACAGCAAGGTTTCTAGCCTTGAACTGGAATTATCGCTCAATTGAAACTTATAATTCAAAACCTACAGAACATCTGACAAAGAGCCCGAATCGGCTTCGAGATGAACCTCGTTTGTCAGATCGACCTCCCTACCTCCCACGAAAAACATTGAACATGGAACATGCAACATGAATAAATAAACGGTGGACATATTACTCAGTCAAGGCACAGTTAAACGTAAAACGGTGTAACAACACGACGTTATTACTTATCTTGACCGGCTAAAAAAACAATATTCCTCGCATCCGGAACTGCATGCTTAAGTCATCTACTTGAAGTACTGTAATGACCGTTAGAATTGCTGCAAGGTCCAGGATGTTGTCGCCTTGAAAGTTACCATATTTCTATTCAACCGAGTTTTGATAGTAGATTGGAGTAAACCACACTTGGCCGCCATACTGTTGGGTTCGATTATGGTGTTGGTTCTTGTTTGTTCGTTGTTTGAGGTGTGACAATGAGTTTGTCGAAGCTGTCTATTTGATAACGCGAATGTATTCAATTTGGAACAAGTAGTAAAAAGTCAACTGCAACTGCCAACCCTGGGCATGGTAACTAATGCCAAGAAGATGTATAGTTCAATCAATTTATTTAACATGGTACGGTTCACTAGACGAACATATAAGGTTGACGACGGATGGTTGACGTTCACTGGACAGCACACCACGTAAGGTTCATATTTTAAAAATGCAGTTAATTCGTTCATAAAGATCATCGCTTAGGTAACGTCAGAATAGTTATTCAGAGTTCATAACATGGCATCTAATTAAGCAAATGAGGCAGTTATATAAAATAGTTCAATCTTCCACTGTCCTATGACCTTGGCAATGACGGAGAACTTTGTCAGGTCTGTAACATCATATAAGATTCCGATACTACGTATCTCCTTTAGTACTGGCCTCTTATTTTCAATCAATGACGAATAACAATACTATATACTTTTCTGCCCACGACCTTCGTGGCATCATAGCTTTGATATAGCAAAAATACTTGAGTCACCTCTGCTTTGCGGGGTACGTATTCGTAACAGCCGAATACTGATTTATATCATATCAATTTATATCAAGCCAATCCGGGATGATCCTAACGTCGGAATCCGTCGGCTTTAAAGTTTACATATTAAGTTTCACGTAAGACTCCATTTTGTACCAATGACGTATTGGTTCAACTAGACGTCTACGTGAGAACGAAAAGACATTATCATCAAAAATCATACTTGCTTCTCTTCCTCAAGAAATAACACTAGATTACTGTAGACCCGAGTCCTCATCTATGAACAGACGGACGGTCATACACAATAACAATATACCCGCAAACGGGTTCGAACGCCATGAATCAATGGACTCGTTCTTGGGCACTAAGCTTCTCAACCCCAGCGATGACGTAGACTGACTGACTAGATACACGTGCGGTCTACATAACCCCCTATACGCCTTAGTGCACAACAGTGCGCTAATGAAATCAAACTCACCAATAAGACTTACTCTCATGTGAGTCGGTGCGCAAAGTTACTTACAGAGGTAGGACAAATATTAACAATATGATACTACCTTCATCTGTCTACGAAAAGGGCTCTACAGTGACATTATGAATACAAACTCTGGACAGTGTGTCGGCTATAAGAAGATCGGAACCTTGTACCCATTGGAATTCAAAGTCATATCGATGGCTGCGCATCAGTAAATTCTGCAGTCTTCGAGGAATTTGACTCAGAAGTTTCTTAACGATGGCCGCCAAAGGTTTATGGTCGTTGATGACTGTAACTTTCCTTCCATAAGTGTACTGGTCAAAGCGTTCCAAACCATATACAACAGCTAAGAGCTCCTTCTCAATTTGAGCCCAGCGTTGTTCTGTTTCAGTTAGAGCTCTTGAAGAAAACTCTATTGGATGACCATTTTGTAGGAGGACAGCCCCAAGTCCATAGCTGCTACTATCAACTTACTTACTTACTTAGTCGTTCCCCTTCTACCGTGAGGTGTAGAGGTTTGGAAGAGAGAGCGCCAGACCATTCTATCAGCTGTCTTCTTCCTGGCCTGGTTCCATTCTAGTCCTCGGTCCTTCAAAGATTGTCTAATGTTGTCCTCCCAGCGGACTCTGGGTCGTCCTGGAGGTCTGGATCCCTAGCTCTTTGTTTCCCATGCTTGTCGTGGTAGCCGATCTTCTCCCATTCTGCAGACATGGCCAAACCATCTTAGTTGGGACTCTATCAACTTGAATACACAAAGATTCATCAGGATCATAGTATGCGAGTACTGGAGTAGAAGTAATCAGTTTCTTGACACTCTTGAAAGCTTGTTCACATTCAGCAGACCAGATAAAGGGAGTATCCTTACGTGTAAGTTCTCTTACTGGATGAAGAACTTCTGAAAGATTGTTGAGAAACTTTGCTAGATACTGTATCATGCCGCAAAATCTGCGAACCTCATGACAGTCCTTAGGAACGGGCATGTTTAGTATTGTCTCAACCTTTTTCTTGTCTGGTTCAACACCTCGAGCAGTAATAAGGTGACCCATGAAGGTAATTTCTTCTCTCTTCTCTTGAGCTTTAGCGTCATTCAGTTTAATGCCTTTTTCTTTACACCTATATTTCAGTGCTTTAAGTTTCAGATCATGGTCCTTAATTGCTTGCTGTCTGTTTGATCCACATCCTGCAATAACTATGTCATCAGCAACATTGATGCAACCATGAAGACCTTCAAGAGCTTGTGCTAGATGCCTCTGGAAAATTTCACTGCTTACATTCAAGCCAAATGGTAATCTAGACCATCTGAACCTACCATAAGGTGTGATCATTGTTGTAAGTTTACTAGACTTCTCATCAAGTTTGATATGCCAGAATGTTTCCATGATATCCAGCTTTGTGAAGATCTTGGCATTATTGAGTTCAGGCAATACATCATCCAAAGTTGGTAATTTGTAATGCTCCCTCTGCAAAGCCTCATTCAGGGGTCTAGGATCAATGCATATTCTTAAAGAACCATCAGACTTTTCAACAACAGCCATTTGGTTAACCCATTCAGTCGGTTCCTCTACTGGTATTAATATACCTCTGTTCATTAGATTTTGAAGCTCTGACTTTACCTTGCTCTTAAGTGAAAATGGTATTTTTCTGCACGGCAGTGCCTTTGGACGAATATTAGGATCAATATGCAACACAGCTTCACCCAGGACACCTAGATGGTTATCAGAGTTATGATCATTATCTGAACTATCAGTAGCCACCTTAGCAATAAATTTGTTTGTGTTGACTGTCACAAACCGTAGATCCTGCAGTGTGTTGTTGCCCAGCAAACATGTGAATCTACTTTTCACAACAGTAAACCTTATATTGTGTTTTGTCCCAGTCTTAGGATTCTCAGCAGTTAATATAACTTCTCCCAGTGGAGTCATCTTAGTACCATTCCACATAACAAGCCTCTGTTTAGTGGGTAACAGTTGTTCTTGCATCACAAAGCGTTGACAGATTGTATTCACATCAGCTGCTGTGTCTAACTGGAATTTTACCATTTTTCCATTGACAATGAGTTGTGCAGATGTACAAACGTTGCTAGATTTCACACAATAAAGAAAAACTTCAGAATCTTCCACTGACTCTGTGTGAACAGTATGAACTTTCTTGCATTTAACTTTGAAATGGTTTCTTCCCCCACAATTTGAACAAAACTTCCCCCATGCAGGACACTTTTTCTTAATTAATAGATGTTTCTGTCCGCAGTAATGACACTCCTTTCTAGGTTCAAAGTACCCACTGTCAGTGTTACTTTGACAGGCTTTACCAGCAGCATGCCCAGTGTCTCTCTTGGGAGGTTTATGGTTGAGTGATTTTTTCTGTACCTTTTCAACCCTTGCTTCAGAAGGTTGTACTGTATTACTCATCTCTCTTATGTCGTTCCCAGTTTGCTCGAAGACTCTGCATATGTGAATGGCTTTCTTTAGGTCGAGGTCAGCTTCTCTCAAGAGCTTCTCTTGTAACCTTTTGTTGACAGTAAAGACAATTTTGTCTCTTATCATACGATCCTTGTTGTTAAAGTTGCACAAATCTGCCTTAGTTCTCAGCTCAGTTACGAAGGAATTAAAAGGATCTTGAAGAGGTGTGTTCCAGAATCTGAAGGTATGTAATACTTCATTGCTTCGTGAGCTGCAGTGGTTCTGGAGCAAATCGAGAATTTTATAAGGATTAGAGTGGTCTCCTTCCTCTGCAAGTTGATCAAAAGCTTCAACAGCTTGAGGTCCAGCACAGTGTAGAATAATGGCCGCCCGAACAGAATCAGGTTTAGAGACCACCTCTGTTGCATGCATGTATAGTTCTAACTGTCGTCTCCATTTACGAAATGTGTCTGGTTCGACGTTATTTATGTCTAGGCAGGGTGGTAACCGAAATAAGGGCCGTTCTGCCATGACGAAATGTCTAATAATGGTATGCAAGCAATAACCAGTAATCTCACCTCAAGTCTAATGACATTCAGCACACGTGTTACAAGATATTCAGCAGAATAGTCCGAATTTTGTAGAAATAAACACCGCTGCCACCATGTTGATATTTACCGTCGTGTGTAGTAAATATTGTTAATTATAATGAGACGTGGCTGGCTGTCATACATACTCACGTTACGAAGCATAATCACGAAGGCGAACACACTGAATACATAACGACATGTTTAATCGACCGTCTTAGAAACAGGAAGTAGGAAGAAGTAGGTAGAAGTATAAGGGCAAGTAACTCTAGTAGGAAACAAGAAAACCATGGAGATGACCCCATCAACACCTTCAAATCAGCAAGTTCAAGACCACAATCAAGCGGTCTTACAAAGTTTCAGGGAACAAAAAATTGAAATGTTTAAAGTAAAAGCGTGGGGAGCTGATTCGGCATGAAATTAACTTCTGCTTTATACTTCACTAGACACTTATGGATAAAATATATGATAAGCGCTTAAGCTCCCCACGCTTTTTGTCAATTTGATGTTATATTTTTTTACTGCAAGCTATAAACTTCTTGACAAATTATTTTTGGGTTTTTAGTGCATTAAAAGCGTAGGTTTAAAATATTTGTTTTATATTTTTTATTGGAGTAGAAGAACCTTAACGTGCAGAGTGTCTACATGGAAATAATATAGAGCATTTCTTACAAAAATTGGAAGGAAGTATGAACAACATAGAAAACCAATATTAAATTATTTGCGCGCATGTGATTCATCCAAAACTGTGGAAGAGGTGTTGAGAATAGACAGACCTAGAGAATTGCACAACATAACAGTATATAACACGAACAGAAATTAATATACAACGATCAGTGATGGTGTGACGGGAGTGTGAGAATCTGGAGGGGGTCTCGTAAAGCTTGTTGATGATGGCAAATGATTGGGTGTAATCCCGGACACCCAGGGCTTTCCCACTCGCCTCCTCCTTGTTGACAACATGGCAGTTGTGAGAGGCGTTTTTTTTTTTTGGTCACACACATAAATTCACACAATTTTACAGTTTTGACTGAGTGAAGTGGGGATATTATATCATACTTTGATATAGAAATCAAAATTATTATCTTGAATTAACTACACTTTGTATCCTAATTATAACTGATCAAGGGTTGAACAAAATATGTTTTCTTTACAAGAAAAAATGTCCCAAATGTTTATATGCATAAATACCTTCTAAATTCTCTTCAGTTGCAGTAATACAACGCAGTGAGAGTCTGGTACCCTTCTCTGATATGTGCTAGTATCTCTAAACACAGACGTAAACACGGAGGGAAATCCAAGACCTTTGGACAGGGAATAAAAGACGCACATGGGTATGTGGCAAACATTCGTAAGAAAGAAAGAAAACAGTAGAACACCAGACAGTAGAAAAGTTACAGACATGATAGTCTCACTACGGGAGTGAATAGTGAAAAAAAAAACGACCAACTTGCCACCGTGTACTTTCATGATTCACTCCCCTGACTAGGGCACACAAGGAAGAGAATACTGAGATGCTATAAATAACCTGAAGAAAAACCTGTAGAAATTGAGCTGATGACTACGGCTCGAAACAGAAATCGGTGATGAGTAACATTTTCAGTCTTAAAGTTTCATGGGAACGAAAACAGATTGATATTAATGAAACCACCTTTAATTCTTACACAAATGTTATAAGATACTATTTACATTACTTTTGCTGAGTCTGGAAATTCTGCTCCAAACACTTTCCACTGCACAAGAGCAAGAAGGTACACTTTGCAGTGAACCCGTGGCACCTGTTATCACGTTGGCCTGAAGCACAGATGACATGTATGGAACTGGATGCAAAGAGACCTATGATAGGAAACTCTTTACAGAGCGATACAACAGGAGGCAATCTGATCATCAGAAGCAGTCCCCCCATCGGACAAGTGTTTCGGCCCAGTATACTCCTTTACACTCTAAGGGGGGCGGGCCCACTTGGGTCATGACTCCGAAGTGTCTCAGCCTCCTGTTGTCTTGTATCGAAAATGAACCCATTTCACTTTGGTAGCAACTTTAAAATCCACAACTCCGCCAGCCGTGGAGGCAATTGTGAAAGTAACAAAGAGAAGACAAATTACTCCGTTCGTTCCGTCGCACACAACTAGGGACAGACATGGATACACCTGCGCGAAGCCGACGAGGCTAGCCACTGCGCGCAAGCAACTGAAATTCTGTGCCTAACACCTCTTATAATATACACCGCCTGTTGCTCGTCAGTCACAACCCTTTCATCATAGAATAATACCAGCAACATTCTTCTTTTCCTCTTCCTCGTTCGTCCTGAAAAGGACGTTGGTTGCGTTGTGTCTGTTTACACCGGAGCTGCGATAGCTGCGCCTTTCGGCCGACACATCCGACTTCAGCACGGCATATTTTGGGACCGGGTTTGCCTTCCCTCTTCGATCCCTACTCTCTCAGCCAGACTGCAGTGATGCAGCCTGTTTCCAGGACCACCACGTGGAGGTGGAGTAGGGTCTTGGTCAGCTCTGGTTCGCTGACCCTGACGCAAGCAGTCAAGCTATGGGTCGCTGACTGCATTCTCTATTGCTGCATCTTTGGGTCCCATACCAGCAACATTAAAAACTACCAAAAAGAAAATAAAGATAGAGATAGGGCAATGTTAAGCCTTCGCCCCCACTACGACGCACGGCACACATGGACAGAAAAAAAAAATGAAACAAAAAAAAGTATGCTTCAACTATCAGAAAGAATATGTGAAAGAATTCTACACCAGACTCCAAAATTTCAACAAGAAATGCAGAGAAGTTGCAATCTCGATCAGCAACCTAAATAATAATATAGGAAAAGGTTACGGGAGCTATAAAAATGTCATTGGGAAATGGACTATGGACAATGAATGAAAATGGAGAGATGTGTAAAATTGTTTGTGCGTCAGATCAACTCCTTTAGGAGGAAGCTATACAAGAACCAGACCATGGGAAAGAAATTAGTTTGATTATACAAGTACAAGGTATATGCAGAAATATGACTTCCGCGTGTCCTGGTTTTCCCCCACACAGTTCGCACAAAATTATCCAGACCCGATTAAGGGGCGCAGAAAGTCCCAATTTAAAAATAAATAAATAAAGATGACAAATAAGAAGTAATAAAACTTTAAGTCAAGAAACTGATACTTCGTGAAAATAAGCTAATTTTAACTTAAGAAGGGAAGAAAGCTAATAATAAATTAGTACTTTACTGCATTGTCTGTCTTGCTTATGTGTACATTTTACGCTCTCTTTCTCAAGACAGAACAGCACTGAAAATGTCCCGGTTTCTCATTTTCATAATATGGGACTACTATAGACTACTGTAGACTGCTATAGACTACTATAGACTGCTATAGACTACTATAGACTGCTAAAGCCCCATGTAGTTCCTGTGTATCTCAGAAGAGTAAAGTAAAGATAGAACTATTGCACACGCAAGCATGTCGTACAAGGCGATTAATATGAGGTTGTGCATGAGACCGGTAACCTCATCGTGTAATACAAATTGATACAGAAACCACAGATGAAAAGCACATGAATGCTTGATGCATATCGTTTATATTTATTAAAACGGATCTTCCTTGCCATTCATTTGGCAAAATCTTTCAATATTTTAACTCTAAGCTCCTCATTACTTCGTGTTTAACTGACATGATATGCAAACTGCTTTATCGGCCTTCGTGCACTGTTGGTTGTAGCGAAAGGTTTTCCTAGTGTGATGATAGTGGTAGAGAAGAAGTAGAATCTCTCTCCAGAAAGTATGAAGTTCCAGTGCCCGAGAAGTACACTGGTATCACAATTGAGTTACGGCTGTGAATACTCTCAGCTGGACAATAGATTTAGGCTTCAGAAGTATACGGTGCCACTTTCGCTATAGTAACCCTATGTGATAATATAATTAAATTAGAAAAAGTAACTCAAAATTTAACAGTTAAAAATGTTACCAAGTCAAATGAGTACAATTTCATAATGTATTTGTACATCTATATATTCTTGTAATGAGAAATGGGTGTTGGAAGATGGTAAAATGTATGATTATTTATAGTTACAAATTAAAATAAATAATAGTAAAAAATCTTGGATGAATCTTCCAATGCAATTAGAACAGTCTGTCACAGTATATTTTTTTTATATCTTGCTATCTAGTCTCTAGCTGTTATCATCATCGACCATCGCTTTAGAAACTGCTCACAGGATTTATTGGATTGAACACAGAAAAACTCATCTTGTGTTTGTTCGAGGTTTCTGAGACACACTGATGATCAGGAAGACTTTCCTTCAGCCCGCCCTATAACTACGAGGGACTAAGGTGTTGAAGATTGACCACTAGGCTTCAGTTAGCAGGATCAAAGGTCCTCAAGTCTTTAGTTTACACTCAAACATGAGCTTGATCGGGAATGATCATAAAACACGATCATAAAACCTGGAACAAAAAGTAATAGGTGGCCATGGTGTTCCAACAATCTCACCACCCACTGCTGTTCATGAGGCGACCATGTCTTCAGTGTTTATATATAAATGAATGATTCATGGTAGTATGTTACAGAGATAGCATGATAAGATAATGTCTACTGTGCAGAAAATAACAAAATACATGAATAAATCACATGTTATGTTACATGGGTAAGATATAACCTTTGCCTTCCACTTATAGATGCCAAGTCACTTATGTACTTGCTGGTATGTCGTAAGCTTCCAGGCAAGAACTAGCCATGATATATTTGGCTAACCAATTAATGGTTATGCTTCCTGACAATGCCGGTGGAGGTTATGTCTGGTTAGCGTCATTCCCTTTTTATCATGTCTGATACAATCAAATCGTAAATAAAATCTGAAATGAAATGATTTTAGTCATACGTATAGCCTATCTTTAATAAACTTACATACCCCCTTAGGATTAATAAGCTCACGGTGAAGATGTATTGGTTGAAGTTAATCAGCCCTGCCTGCAGCGTGAAAAAAGAACTTTTCTTGCAGATACTTCTTCCAGTTTCTCACTCTGGCTTCTGGATTTGGTGTGTGTGATTTTCAACGCGCCGCTCTGTCCTTATATTTGGGCGTCTCTCCCGTACGAGAAAGCACCACCTGAAGTCCCATAAGTTTTTCGTATAATCTCTCGGTTTGAGGCGATCTGTGCTTTTTTTGTACTTGTTTTCTCTTCTTTTCACTACACACTTATATCCTTCCTTCCTTCCTAGGTATCCTTTCATTTACCCCATATGAAGCTTTCATTCTATTCAAGTTTTATCGAAATCCGTTTGGGCATGTATTTATAATAAATTTTTAAAGATATGTAGCTAACTTTTAGTAGATGTGATGACGATGAAAATTATCAATTATTTTTAAAACTATTTACATTTGAATAATATCCTTTTGGATATTACTCAAATTCTATCTCCTCTTGTCAATTAATACAGTTTAAATGTCTTCCAACCAGGCTTGCTCTCGTAGCTTTAAATTTTCTTTCCTGTTAATGTAAACTTTTAAAATCGGCCATTCCTATATTCGCTATTTCCTCGTTCTTCAATACCGTTCCGGTTAAACGTAATTCCCATTTTTCCGCCTTCTTCAAACTTCAAAGCAAGATCCGTCGCGTGTTATCCCTGCGCTGTGTGTGTGTGTGTGTGTGTGTGTGTGTGTGTGTGTGTGTGTGCGCGCGTGCGCGCGCGCGTGTGTGTGTGTGTGTGTGTCGCGTTACACATCCTTTCACAAACAAAGCAAGAGGTACAAAATCTCGCTACATTGGTAGCAGATATGTTTTAATTAGATTTAGCTTCGAGAAACTTCTCCCTCCTGAGGCTGCAGTTACCGGAGTATTCAAGTAGATTTGAATTGCTTTAAATACATTTGAGAATGCTGTTCATCGGCTATAAAACGCAAGAAACTAAAGCCGTGTTGCGGAGGTCTCCTCACTCTGATGGAAGCATCACTGTTGCTGTCGTTTTTGACGGAGTCATAATGGGTAAATCTATTTAATACTTTTGTCGTTTTGACGGAGTCATATAGGTAAATCTATTCAATACTTTTGTTGTAAAACTTTGTTGGTCAAAGTTGGATAATTGGGTATTAACTTCTATGACAGGTTGTTTAAAGGGTTATCTTCTTTTTCTTTCAATCGTTGTCGTTGATCTGTCTGAACGATGCTCATTTTTATGCTGTTTAGGCATGCGCAGGGTTCTGAGCGTGAACTGTGACTTCCGTCATCTAGATTGTGATCTGGGCTGTTGGACGACGATGTCCGTTGTGTTTTCCTCTAGATCATCATGGGGATTGGAAAGTTTCGATATGACTGAAATGTCAATGTTTTCCCCAGTGATTGTTTGTTAAAGGTGTATCCGGAAGATTCTGTATGAAGGTAAATGACATTCTTATTACTATGCCTTTGGCTGCAGAACATTTGAAATTACCTATCTGTCGAGTGAAGCTCACATATCTTGAGAGACAGAATTTCTTCTTTGCTTCTAGTTCTAGCCAAATGAGATTATATGTTTTCAAGTGAACAGATGATGATAAATTATTGTGGACGCCACAGGTTGGCGGTATATATATATATATATATATATATATATATATATATATATATATATATATATATATATATATATATATATATATATATATATATATATATATATATATATATATATATGTTTAGCATGGTTTGGTCGTGCCTGCTAAAAAAGGATACACAGCTGTCTACATATTGAGGCCCTGTATTACGGCCAATATTTTCAGCAAGAGGAAATATACCTGGCGAGCTATGCCAGTTGAATAACAGCCTTATGTATTATAGCTACGCAATTTAGGAGCTCGTTTGTTGAACGACAGAGCTAATTAAGTACCTGACGCGCTGAGTCAATGGTACGGAAGCTACATTACATATTGTAACATTAGGACAGATGATGTTTGATGTATGATGCAAGCCTTTGATTACCAGACATTTAACAGTCATTTATTATCTATGTGAAGTCCTTGATCTCGTCGATTTGACTGTCCTGTTGATGCTACTGTCAGTTTCGTAAATAAATGTTTGAAACGTGCCAGCAGTCTTTCAATTCATCATTGACTACTGCATGTGAGTGTATGGGTGTATTATTGACTTTACTAAGAGCCTCAAGCATTCGTGTTTTCGTCTACACCCACACTCAGCACATCATAATACCAATATCACAGATCTACAACATGTACGCTGTTTACTGTGAGTGACCATAGTACCCCTGGCAGTGCCTCACTCTGGTGGCCGTTACATTCCTGGCCGTTACATTTCTGGTGACCTACATCGACACCGCAACATTACACAGTCCAGGTGATAAACGACACGTTCACTCTGCCAACTTTCACATCACTCATAAACAGTACGATACATTTATGGTGGCCGTTACAAAACAGACGGTTACAATCACCTTCAACGCTTCCAGTTCTTCACCAAGTATTTAGCCATTCATGTCAACTGATTATTCGGTAGGAACTGGTTCGTTTTCATGTACTATTTTCACATCAGATACGTCAATGCCCTTATATAGTAAAACAGTAAATAACACAAACACGAATTAATATATACGGATCAGTGATTGTGACGGTTTTGTCTCCCCTGCTCCTCCGTAGTAGTTAAACAATGGCCAAACTGAGTATAATGATGAGGGTATTCAAAGATATCAACCTTAACAAGATTAAAATAAATAGAGTTGTTTATTAAAAAAATTAAGCACTGATATTTTCCTCATTAAGTAAATATTTGTTTTAGAAAACAAAATTGTAAGGTCCATTGGCTTCGCTTTTATGGTACTTACTGCCGGTGTGGGGTCGGTTGGCGTCTGCTTCAGCTGATGTTGGTTCCCACAGGCGCCTTTGACTAGTCCTTCTCTTCAGTAGTCAAATCTGGTGGATGTAGCACATCCCATGAAGTAAAGTTGGGGTAACTACAAACGTTGTCAAGCGTCTTCAAGATCCATCTGATATTGGTGTCTAGCGTCGACTGCTCGCAGCTTGTATCACACACCAAGAGGGAAACAAATGTCTCTTTTGAGTTTTGGGTCTCCTGATATGAACATCAGGCGACCTCCGCTTCCATCCACCACTTCATCTTCCTCAGAAATTTTACCCTCCCTGAGCCTTAATTTTAACCCTACTGAGTCGGATGAAAATGTTTTTGGACAGCGGATGGCGACAACTGAAATATATATATATATATATATATATATATATATATATATATATATATATATATATATATATATATATATATATATATATATATATATATATATATATATATATAACTTACTAAAAGGTTAGTATAGTAAATATATACACCGTGATATCATCATCCATTCCTTGCTCTCTATGGAGCCTGGGGCCACCTCTGCTGTTTGTTCTTTGTGGTGAAACCTGCAAGAAGTAATCACCAGCTCTTGCAGTGGTGATTCATGTGTCAAGTTATTTGCAGTGATGAGGTTGCCAGCCTCGTATGCAACTGTACACCCACAAGCAAATTATACATGTCAAAATGCAAAAATTAAATGATAAAAAATGTATCATAACTGACCCCGATATTGAGTGAAGTAATATGCAGACGTGATACACAAAATGACTGTAATTTACTGCAACTAGCTTAAAATGCAGTTATCCCTCGGATAGATACAGTTAGAGTGTACTTAATCCTTCTGGTATTTCCACTTCAAGAGGCTCCAATTTGATCAGGGGCGATGTTAAGTCTGAGACGGACCTTGGATTGTAAAACTTTCAGGGGAATTTATTGCGTAGCTGATATTCGGCAAGGCGGAGATGATGAAAGTCAAGCCAGAGAGGTTGTCGGTGGCAGAGGTGGTAAAATTACCTTTGATTCAAGAATCGAACAGCAAATGGGCTCGGGTCTGGCAGTAGGTGTGACTTTCGCATTAAAGAGCGAGAGAACGGAATTTACGGATATATACCATGTCTCTCCGATAGCCATGATCAGTTGTTCAGAAATCTATCTGAAATTCACTAGCTCGATATCTTAGATTTCTCGTACAGAGTGAAAATTATTAGACTTTCGTAGAGTGTTTCATTTTTCTGATTGCTGTAATTTATATACTAGCCTTTAAGTAATTTAGTGTGTTTAAAGTTTTCATTATGATTCACTGAGATTTTCTGTGCTAATTAAATAACTTATAGCTAAATCTTTTTCAGCCGTAAAGTAAATTTAATTACTCGCTATTTCCGAGTAAGAGATGTTTTAAATTGACTAGTGCATACATTAAATAACTGTCTACTGACGGTATATATTATTTACTTCTATCCATTTTATGTAATTTTATAAATGACTAGTGTTCATATCACGCGTTAAAACAGATAGGATAAGCTAGACACGTGTGTTTTAAATCTAATTTATAACGGAGTGGTGAAGAGTTCCTATTTTAACACGTGTTAGATATGATATTGATAATTTGGTTAAATGTTTATATTTTCTTTCCTAAAATCTAGGCTGATCAACCTGAGTACTAGCGGTTTTTTTAATGGCCATATGAACTTATGATCATACGAACTTATAATATTATAAGCATCCAGGGATATTTAATATTGATGAGCTTCTTCCTGTGAGCTGTGTGGTCCAATTTTCCTCATTTTCACGAGAGAAACCAGAATAGAACCATTAAATTATAATATTAACTGGACCAGAACTATTACCAGATTTACTTATATCAATCTCATCAGCCAGCTGTGGCGAAATATATTGTCAGCAAAATTTGTGTAACTTAACCTAGCGTCTAAGCCACCTGAGGCTAAACAACATAGGAATTATATATATATATATATATATATATATATATATATATATATATAAGGCGATATATATATATATATATATAATATATATATATATATATATATATATATATATATATATATATATATATATATATATATATATATATATATATATATAATATATATATATATATATATATATATATATATATATATATATATATATATATATATATTATAAATTATATATATATATATATGTTCTATTCATCCTACGTCGGCGATCACCACGCATGAACCTTACTCCAACCAACTGAAGGCATAGATAACTTATTGTATCCGGGACAAATTAAATCACCGACTCTAGCGACTCCAGTCAGCAATTACGGCGAGTCTGGGGCTGGATTTGGCAAAACTTAAATTTGACACTAAATAGTATTATTACTTATTTGTGTATTTCCTTGGAATGCCTGCGACAACTTCTGGGGTAAGCAAAAGCATGAAAGTGGCCACTGAATGGGTGTGAATTGAATGAACGGAGAAAGAAACTTATGTCTTTTGTTAACATCATATACTTATGTGGTTTCTTCTTTCTTTTTATCTCAATAATCTGAGTAGTCACTGGATAGATTACATTAGGAACCTATTCTTTTCCCATACTGACTATTTTATAACCTATTGTTAAACTTTTGATCTTTTGGGTTATTAACCTCTGTTGGGATCGTCTTTTCTTTTCCTTTACCAGAGGGGGAGAACCTATTTGATTAATTTCTTCTTTTGCAATTTTGTCTGTAAACCATGATCTAGTAATGTATATGCTTATTGTTGTGATCTTCTATTGATAATAAACTTATTAAACGTTTAGTTATCGTGTCGGTCAACCCCTATCCATTATATGTTATTCTTAGTTTGTTTTCACGTTCGTGCGTATTTGTCACAGAATTGTGTGCATTTGAGTGTAGTGTAACTTGTATTTCGTACAAGGAGAGAAAGTGCGTCTGATTTAAATTTAGTCGTCCAGATAGGCTGGATTAGATAAATTATTCTATCCAGAGACTGTCCTTTCTCTTACACGATCACTCGTGATAAAACTATTTCTTACTCCTTAATTTCACATTGTCATCACTATCACCTCTGCTCAGACAGGACTATAAACATCTATTACCTATCTGATAAAATCTACGACAGTTATTAGCAATTATATGCAACCCATGTCTCCGTATCAAATGTTGTTATCTACCTTCGACGACGTCTGGGTTTTCGCTCAATGCAGGCTGGCAGTATTTGTTCAATCAACCCGTCTCGCTACTTACAGACACCTTTTCTGTCTGCCGGATGATGTTACATAATCTAGTATGCAAACAACTTCACCCTGCACAAATAGAAGTCAATGTGGCTTCAGAAACAGGTCGAGCGTTCAGGTACTATTAGGAAGTGAAAGGATATGATAAGATAACCTTGGTCTATGAGAGCGAAAAAAATGCAATAAGGGAGGGTGAGAGAAAAAGAAAAGGAAGGGCACAGGAGAAAGTTAAAGAAGGTCAAAGGAAAATGTAATGATCGAAGATCTGACTTGTCACAGTGATGATGTGACGGAAAAAGGGGACTCTGGAGGGGATCTCATCATGCTTGTTGATGATGGTAGATGATTGATGAATCGGGTGTCATCCTGGACAATCCAGTCTTTCTCACCCTTCTCCACCTGGTAAACAACATGGCAGTTATAACATTCACACACTTTTACATTTGTGACTATATTTGTGGGTGTCCATTTACATTTTTTCTTTCTCTCCCACATTATCCATTTATTTCTTCATTTTTCGCACATGAATTCGTGCCACTGACACTCCCTAAATTGCTATACTTACTCTTTCTCACGCTGCAATAGTGTTAGTTCACGGGTAATTGACTATCTTGAGGATTAATTGTAATCGCTTAAGTGGTCGCGCCAGCTTGAATGCAGACGGTAAACGTGAAAGTAATGGTTGACTTTGACGTAACTCATTTCCGACCCAGACAGAGCAAGCGAGTGACCACATGTGTTTCGCGGTCACTGCGCCTCCCGACACCTCGGCGAGAGGGGACAAAGGAAGCCATATTGTCCGTTTGAGGGGGCCGGCTTTGGTCCGTGTCCGTTAGGGATTATCAGTCGGGCGGAAGATTTGCACCGGTACGCGTGATAATCACTTTATCATTTTTGTCCAGACATTATCGGCGTCTTTATTACCGACAAAACATGTCCGAAGAGACATTATGAGCAAGGTAATCATTAGGGATGAGATCACAGATGTGTTGGCAAGTCTGTGTAACAGCAACAGAAGTAATCATGCCAAATTTGAAAGATAGGTCATGGGTTTAAATGTTAACGTGATAAGCTTAAACATGCAGGGTAGAATTAAAATTAACACCCCAACCCCTAGTTCTAAGAGCAATAACAAAAGCTCTGATTGGCACGTTTGTCGGAAACCACATGTGGAGGCATGGATGAAGAAATGAGAATATAACCTAGCAAAGTCGGAGACTAAGACAGACTGCATTACAACGTCAAAAGAGCAACTCCAGGAGCCAGAAAAAAATTGTACAGAATTCCAAATTAAATAGGGCAGGACCGAAGTATTTGGGCATCTTTGAAACTTAAAAGAAAACCTGCATTTTTAAATACCAAGACTGTATATCTAGGAATCAAAGTACCCGTCATAAGAGGGATTCTAAATTTACCCCAGACCAAGTGTTCGAAGCAACTAATATAAGTTCCTGTGTCCATTCATTTATGCCAAGAGATTGTAGATCCCAAGGTGGGGTGAGTTGTACATATTTTTTACAATGTGAATTTGACATGTTTTTCTTGCTAAGTGGTTATACAAGTCATACGAGGCTGGCAACCTCAACGTATGAGAATAGTATGTTCATAAACCACTACAGCAAGCGCTGGTGATTGCTTCATGCTAGTTCGTACATAAACCTGAAAGCAGAAGTAACCCCGGACTCCGATTGGAGCAGTGAGGAGTGATGATTACATCACATGTGCATAGTGCTTATATTTTCATTGTTGAGTTATGTGTAAACCTCAGGCACGAGCCAGTCGCGCTGTCCAGACATATTTTCCCCATTAAATTAACCTGAAGAATAACGATGATTTCTAATCATATTCCCTAAGTTATGTTGTACAAGCTCATGGAGAATAAAATCTCAGAGAGGAAAAACTGGTGGGCGGACAGCGTAAAAAGGCGCCTGTTTAATCTTCCGAACACAATGTACTTTCTCACAACGGGCTGATCACCCGTTTGCCAGTCACTTCGATTACGGAAACAACAGCAAATGGGTTGATTTGCCGTTGCCCTAAAGACGCCACTAGGCATGATGGGAAACAATGGCAAAGAAAACCTATCTGCTGTTGCCCTAAGACGCCACTAGACGTAATGGCCACTGACTGCTTTGTCGGTCGGTGGCTAAGGACGGAAGAAGAAGAAGACAATGTACTTAGCAGAGGCATTTGTTCCTTTATTTTCTCTAAAGTTCGTGGTACGAGACCAGTTGGTAATAAGAGTTTTTACACTACTAATTTGTAATTCACGAGCTGGGATTCGACTTTAACCACCTACACTGGACGAGTTGCGTAAAGAAGTGCCCTCATCACAAAAGACTTGACGAAACATCTGCGGCAGAACTCAATCATTTGAAGGGCTAAGTACTTATTAAAAGGCGAATGCAACGGATTTTTATAATTCCCCTATCAAGTCTCCCATGAAGACCCTTTTTATCTAAATTTCACGCGTCATTCATATTTATTTTAAACTGTTAAAGAATAATTGATTATTAAATTTGTTACGTGTAGACACCTTTGGAGACCCACATCAGATACTTTAAGTTTCGGCCACTGTTGGACCACTACTGCACAGCAAAGGGGAGGCAACCCGTGATAACATTTTTTATTTACTCTATTTGTAAATATTTTCACAATTTGGACTGAGTGGAGTGGGGAGATGACACCATATTATGATATCGAAAATCAAAATTATTATCTTGAATTGACGACACCATATATCCTAACAATAACCCATCAGGGGTTGAATGGAATATTTGTTCTTGTTAAAAATAAAGAAAAAATAACTTCGCGGGGTCAGAGGAATAAAAGGAATCGGACAAAAGCCGGTCCTGCCTCAGTTTATGCAATGCTGTTGCTGCCTGGTATATTCTACTCTTAATCTCCTTTGTGCATTTTTCATCTTGTGTAATCATTATGTTTATGCATTTGAAACTATGTGTGGTTTGAAATGTTGTTTTGTTTATTATTATACAGTTATATGTGGCCCTTTACCCTATATAAAAAAAGTTTTTGTTTTCTTGCTGTCCCTTTAAAAGCAATTCTATTACTGCTATATCTAACACTTTTTCTTGGTCTTTTTTTTTCGTTTTCTACAACTTAGAAAATACCAGAATGATAGAGGGAAAAAAGTGTGTGTGTGTGTGGAGGGGGGGGGGGGGGGGGGAAGGGAAGGGGGGGGGAGGGGGGGGGGGGTTGGAAGGCAGATTTAACAAAGAGCAAAGTCATAAAAACCAGAGACAAGGCCCATGGAAGAAGTAACAATAAACAATAGAAGTGACCGAAAGAAATACATTACAGCAGGTACGACATATACAGGAAGCAGCAGCCAAAGGAAGTAATGAAGGCTTGTTGTACAGCAATACAAAGAAGCTAACAGGGAAATATAAACAAACAAACAGACTTATCAAAGACGGGAAATGACAATTTCTCAGCAACACACAGAAGCAGATGAAGATATGTACGGAGCATTTTGGAGAACTTCTAAACCATCGTTTCTTTGCTACTAAGAGCTTTCCTTCCCCTCTACAGTTATCTTAAGAAACATCGCACCCATTAACAGCAACTTAAGAAGCCTCTGAAGTCCAGAAGCATGGCAGGTGTTGCAATTTGTATGCAAGAACTGAGGAAAGAAAAAATAGAGAAAGCCATGGGGTTTCTGAGTGATGGGGAGGGGGGAAGTGGGGGGAGGTGGGAGAGGAGGCTGCGGATCCCGATAGCTTTCCTAAAGAGGCGGTCGGAGCATGCACGTACACATCTGCAAAGATAGTACAAAAATGAACTGTTAAAATTGGGGACAGAGAGAGAGGGGAGAGAGAGAGAGAGAGAGAGAGAGAGAGAGAGAGAGAGAGAGAGAGAGAGAGAGAGAGAGCTTTCCCGCGTGCCACACTTTTTTCTAGAGAAGAAGGAGAATGCACTGTTTATGTTTATATAAGCGCATAGAATGATTAAATGAAGGAAGTTTTTAGTAAAAATGGGTGCAATATCTTCCTCTGACAGTCCTCTATGCACGTTAAGCATAAAAACAACTCACCGACATCCATGGTGATCACGTGCAATTTGGTTTGCTGACCATAAATTCACATTTTTAATCTGTTTTTTCAAACTTCCGTACAACCAAACAGGTGAAGTAATCGTGCTGATTGACATTCCACGTGCAATGGCGACTTTTCGTGAACAGAGTTCACTCTTAATTTGTTTTACAATCAGCAGACTTAGGGTAGTTTCATCACTTGCAAAAACCATGCCACCGAGAAGAAGTCTTGACACCTTACAAAGAATGACCTCATGCGAGGAAAAAAAAAAAAAAAAACTTACAAAGAATGAGGGCTATAGCGTGGGTTGAAAGTGGTTTATCTGTCCGTCAGCTTCATTGCGTTTGAATGTGTGTTTCCATTTCTTTACGTGACATGTCAATTTGGTATTCAATAAATGCCGCTTTGACTGATACCAATTACGTTTATATCAGATTTGTTTTTTGGTTTCAACCAAGGTTTTTCTAAGTGGCCCTTGACTTTTGACAAGTAGTATAGGGGATTCATTTAGACTAGTTACTAATCGGATTTTCCCAGTACGGGAAGCAGTAATTGGGAAGGGGAAGGTCTGATGATGTTCTTACAATAAATATGACTTATGGTAAGTGAAAGTCAATTAAATATCTAACTGGAAACACCAGACCTTTACCCCCACCCCTCCCATGAATATTATCTTTGTTTGGTATTTTTGTTTGATTTTGTTTTGTTTTCTCTTGTTTTTGTTTGTTTAGTTTTTTTTGTTTAGCAGCCTCAAATCTTCAGGAACTGATGTGGATCTACTCTCCTGGTCATGCAGGGGTACGCGGCAATGACAGAGCTGATAGACTAGCTTCAAGAGCACCTATAGTGGGTGCGTTGGATATGGATAAGGGAGAGATACGGAAGACAATTAATGATCGCCGGTTAGAGAATGACGCTGCAATCGATGAATCATCACGGCTGAGATTGCTGGAATTTGGCATTAGGTGTGGGACTTGCAGGAATAAACGTATTAGATGATGCATCCGGCGTATGTACAATCAGCGTGCAACCGAAACTGTTAGCATTCAAACCCTTCAACATTTGCTGAGGGAGACTGAGCACCTATGGGTTTGCCCGGAGTGCACTGATGTCGATTCTGAGCAACAATAACAATAGAAAGTCAATTAAATATCTGTTAAAGTCAGTTATATAACTGGAACCACCAGGCCTTTACGACCCTCCACTTTAATATTATTCTTATTCAGAGTTTCTTCTTGATTTTGTTCGTTTTTTTTTTTATTAAAATTTTTCTTTTATTTATTTAACGTATATGCATAATTGTGATTGTCCCTATTTACAATGATTTGACAAATGTGGTGCCACTTTCTCATATCGGCAGTTGTTCATATTATTTGGAATTGAAAACAATATATATCCTAATTATAACCCCCGTCAGAGGTTGAACGGAATATGTTTCTTCATTAATTTAAAAAAAAAAACAAGTTTTTTTTTTGTAACATGCAAGCAAAATTTGTAATTTTGATTTGCCATATTTACAATGATTCGACAAAAAAACTTAAAAATCATTTTATATTTGGACATGCGCCATAATATAACCCACTTGGTTGAACAGGACGCGCCTCGCCAAAACGAGGCAAAATTTTATTTAAAATAAAAAAATAAGAAGATGTGATGCCACTTTAACGTATCGGCAGTTATTCATCTTATTTTAGAATTAAAAACAATATATATATCCTTATTATAACCCATCAGAGGTTGAATGGGATTTTTTTCATCAATAATAAAAAAAAAAAGATTCAATAAAAGTGCGTGAAATTTAATGAAGGGCTATTTAAAATCATTAATGTAGAAATGTACTTTAATGCTAACGAAGCTTATTATTAAAGTTATGCATTATTTATTCGCTATGAGTATGGATGTTATAAAATATTTATTATATCGATCGTTGACCGGTGCATTGCGTTATCTGTAGGAGGGTAGAAAGTTAAGTCAACGGTTTTCAACCTGTGCGCCGCGACACCTTTGGGCGCCATGACTGACGGTCAGGGGCGCCGTGGGTGGGCATGGATTTTTTTCGTATTTAGCTGTAAAGAAAACACAGAGCTGTGGGAAATTTCATTTTTGGTGTTTGTCAACCTGCGTGACCCCGGAGAAATTTCACTTTTGATGTTGGCCAGCCTTTGAAGTCCCGCTCCCCCGACCCGCTTCTGAACTCAGTGTTCATTTTGAAAAATACTTTCCTGAAAACTGTGACAGGTTTCAGTGGGTTCAAAATCCCTTCAGTAGTGATTCTCCTTCGTTCTTCAGTACTGCAGAAGAGGAAGAATTGATAGAACTTTCATCAGACTCTTCACTACAAGCGAAGTTTCCATCCATGGCATTGCCAAAATTTTGTTTAACAGTAAAACAGGAGTTCCCAAGCTTGAGCAAGAGAGCACTGAAGATATTAATTCCTTCTGCAACCTCCTATCTCTGCGAGGCTGGGTTGTCAGCAGTGGCTGTCATAAAAACCAAGTTCAGATCAAGACTTGGTGTGGAGAAGGAAATGAGGGTAGCTGTATCTCAATTGGTGCCAAGATTTGACAAGCTGTGTAACAAGAAGTAAAGCTCAATTTTCACACTGAGGTGACTGGTACTTTATTCATCATATTTTATTTTATTTTGTTTAACTGTACAAGTTTTTTTTTGTTATGGAGATTGAATCATGAGTGCAGTATATCAGTGAATGATTTTCAGACAAAAATAAAAAAATAAAATGTTAGAAAGAAACTACTGTATCTGCGCTGTTTTCTTTTTTATAGTAAGGGTTTTCAAAGTGCACTTTGTGTATATTTTTTCTTGTACGTGTAATTTTTTCACAGATTGTCCAATTGCATTTTTTTTTTAAAATTACATTAAAAAATTACGGTACTGGTCTAGAAAGCGGGCCCCGGAAGTTCAGGTTTTTGAAAACGCGAATCCGACTTTTTATTTAACAACTCCCGATCCGACTTTTGTATCAACCGCCCACTATTTGCCTTTAGCAGTGTTTCGTGCTTTAATTGTGTTTCGCTCATTAGCTGAATGTTCCGTGCCGGAGCGTTTTAACTTTATTGGATGCGCCGATCGAGCACATAATTCCGAGCCGACTGCATCTGAATAGGTGTCCATCGCCGGTCGAGGTCGTTTGTGCATCAAATGGTCATGATACCCCAGACGAACAGACATGTGACAGCTACGGCAAGACGGTTGGGTTATCTCCCCCTCATACGATACATATTTCGTTTACCATTTCGTAAATTGTGTTTCGTTTCTCGGAAAAAGTCTGGGGCCCGCTTTCTAGACCAGTACCAAAATGACTTTGTTTAAAAGCCTTTTCAAAGCTGTCCTGCTCAAAAAAAGTTAGGCTAAATGTGGAAACATCGCTAAAGTTTTTACCAGTTATCCCATAGGGGAGCCGCAGAAAGAATGTAGTTGGTCAGGGGAGCCATGGACTCAAAAAGGTTGAAAACCGCTGGGTTAAGTGAACGTAGTTGTACCCTCCCCTGACACTCTCTTCACTTAGAAAATAATAAGTAACCAAATATGTGAATTAAGAAACAATATATCCTGTGTCACTGCTGTCGATAGGGACAGATTAACGCAAACAGTGACGCCTGCGGAATTAGAGAATCATTGTTTATATTAGGCCACGACGGGTATTTATTATTTGTAAATACTAATTAGTTATGTCCTGTTTATTTTGTCTGTTGTTGTTAAGAAATACAAAGACGATATTAGTAGGATCGAAAGGGGAGGGGCATAACACAAGGTGTGTGTCCTAGTAGGCTGCGATAGTAATGAGATTGAGGAGTGTAGGTGGAGAAGATTGAACCAGATGATACTTGTACTGGGGCGATTCATTTCAGAAAAGAGAAAAGTGTATATATTGACCAAACGCGCTATACTGACAAATGAGAGCGGAGTGAAATTGGTCCGTTCGTAGTATTGTGGTTATTTGGTAATTATAGTAATGCAATTAAGCGGATATATACCGTGAGTGTGGTGGGGTTATATAAAACGATTCACGATAGAACCAATTATAATCTCTCTGTATTAGAGAACTGAAAAAAGTTCGTACACAAATATTGGTTGTGTCTACATACCGGAATCATAGAACTAAAGTTAGATATGTTATATTAAATAGCTAAGTAGTCTTGTGCCCTTAGGGCCTGAGTCGTTGTGGGTTGTTAGTTGAGTTAAGACAGGTATATTAAAGCGACTCAAGACCCGGAGCCATACAAAAACGGGAGAAAGGCATGAGACGGAGTAACGGTTTGTTGGCTGATGCAAGTACAGAAGTAGAAGAGGCAGCACTGAGAAATGAACAAAGGCACATTATAGACATAAATTTAGTAACCTAAAAATCCATCAGCGAAAACCGAGGAGCGAAACACATAGTTACAATTAAGTAGAGGAGATAAAGACAAGGGGAATCTTCATCAGCACGACAGCAGAAGGGACAGGAAACAACAAGAAGGTCTAGCAGCACTGACAGAGGGGCAGAACGTGCTAGTGGAACAAAGGGTCAGGAATCGCGAGCCAGAGTGCGCGACAATATGTAAGTGTTATTCGCAGTGCTAATGTGTGAGCAGAGTAAGGCAATGATTGATCTGGAGGGGGGAATGGTAAACTAGCGGCGAGAGGGACAGATCCGGAGCGAGCAGCGCTAAGAATATCGCGTCTGACAGTGGCGAGGAGTCAAGAGGGTTTAAAGAATGGAAAAAGCTCCTGGCCATGAGGGGAAACTTAAATGGCAGCGAGGCTAGTTAAAGGACATGGGACCCTGAGCTAGGCAGCAGAACTGGTGTAGAAACCAGCTGATGAGGGATGTGGCAAGCGAGAGTCGTAGGAACCGCGTGAGGGGGGAGCAACACCAGCAGAGTGGAACATCAAAGGACTAAATTGTCAAATTGCCGCAAAAGGTGGGGGGGGGGGGGGGGGGGGTGGGCTGATCAGTGAGGTGCGGAGACATGAGTGCGGAATCAATGTAGTAGGAGCGGGGAGAGGATATTCAGGGAGCTCTAATCTCTCATTTCCCGCGGGAGCACAAATGGTAGCTAGGCATGGTATTAATTATACAGAGAAATTTCAGTCTAGCATGAGAGAGCAGGGTAGAGGCTGGGGGACGGAGTAAGATATACAAGCGCGGAAGGCAGGGCATTAGACGCTCAAGGAAACAGAAGATGTGGTAAGGGATCGAGCAGAGTATGCAGGAGAGCCGCGCCCATTGCGACTCTCCAGTGCGAGCATTATAAGAGCAATGCTCAGGAATGGCAGAAGGTAGCAGGCTGTAGCGATTAAATTTCGTTGAGAGGATGGGGTAGAGGTGAAAAGGGGGCTTTTTGACAGCATACATAAGGGACAGGGGGCTTATAGGGGGCGAAATAGCTGGGGTAGGGGGGGCTTGTTGATATAGGAGATTATGCGCGAAGAAGCTAGCAGTAGGTAGTGTAGGGGTGGTGAGTTTGTGTGTGTGTAATAATGGGATTATTACGTTTAATATATAGTATTGTTATGTTTAGAACGCAAGGGAGGTCAGCTGTGTAAGTGGCCCCGCTGAGTGGTTAAAAAGATGTCTTATGATTGTGTTAGAAAGCGGTATATTTCATCGCGGATTCTATAGTCCTGATCTCTAACCGAACGGCCTAGAACAATATTGTGATCTGGTTGTTTTGTGGACATTAGTCACGGGATAATTTTACTTATTACATTATGGTTAATGTGGACTACATCTAAGTTCTATAGAGTGGTGCATAGTATAATTACATCAGTGGTACATTGTAAGTAAAAATTCAGATAGACAAATAACACATTTAATTCTAATATCACCGAGAAAATGAAATGGTGACTGAGGTCATATATGACATATATCAAATGCAACCTACAAACAGACTATCTACGCGTAAATGGATAGAGGTCTTATAGAAAGGTCTGTGGCTGAATAATTAAGTTAATTAAGGTAATATTTAACAATTTTATATTGTGTGCCCTGATTCAGAATGTTCTTTCTGAGTCCGCAGTGAACCGACCAACAAAAATGAAATTTAATGGTTTTGATTTACATATACGGGATTAGATACCATAGCAGAGTGAACGCCCAAGCATATGTGATGGTATCTGCTGTGTCCATATAACGAAATATTACAATATAAGTAGAATTTTGGTACTACTATTGAATCATTTTTAACACTGGTAAAGTTAATGGTGGGTTTTATGGTATATATCAGATTCGATTCATACCCTCAGTGGGCGAAATCATTTCTCTAGTCCTCTTGTGAATGGTTTAATTCAGATCAGCGTCAATTATATTTATTTAAAATGTATCGTTTTTAAATATCACTAGTGGAAATGACCCAACTTAGTGCCAGACACAATGGCAACTTATGCTATCTGCTGTTGGTGAGTAGTTTAGCGATGCTGACTAAATGATCCATATAATATACATGGGTTGAGTTTCAGTAGGGTATGACAGGGCGTGTACCAAGCACACAATTTCAACCTAGAAATGGGACCAATCTGACCACATCCCCTGGTTGTAGTGTGGTAGAGCAGTCGTGTAGTCCACCAAAAATTTGCAACCGATATGACCACATCTGATCACAGTCGCCATGGTGTATGTGGTGGTAGAACCAGCCGGTACTCTAGGCAAAAATTTCAATTTCTCTTCTCTCACGAAGTTTAAAGACGCCTAACGCAGGTTCTATGCACTTAAGCATAGTAACCAGAACAGGAAAAACCCTGAAACAAGGTAGTGATCACTATATATAACTACATCTACAAATATCGATGGGTCATACATGTAATAGCATAGTAGTAGTTTTCCAATAAAAAGAAAAAGGGTCCAGATCCCCTCTGACGCAACCCATTTTCACAAACCATTTTCGATCTGAGATAACGGACTGCATTACCAGTGGCTGGTCCTTATTCTGTCTCCCTATATGGCTATACGAATATGTGCCTTCGAGGACTTAGCGTTAGACAACAGATGATTGCTCACCCATATAGAGGATGAATGTGTGGTTAGGCCGGTACCCACTGGTAGCACTGTGGAAGTTCATTTTAAGTTTTACACAACTCCATGTTCAATGCGCTACGGCACAGTATATCAGCACACCACAGGCCCTGCATAAGTCTGCTAAGGGACCTATTACTTGTAAACTTAGTCGTCGTAAGCACATTCCCAAATAAAATGCAGGTAGGTCTATATACACCAAATTTTTTGTAAATAAACAAGAGTTAATAAAAAAAATTCGTTCCTTTACCCCGACAATTCCAATGGAAATTATCCACAAACATAACATTGACTGGGGGCTTTAAAGCATTAATATATAAAAGTTCAGGCTTTCCCTTCTAGGTCCAACGTGCCAAGGTTTTATTTATTTCACTCTTAGCTACTGCTGTGTTACTCGCAACGTCAGCTTGCATACTAATTAACGACAATTTGTATTTGAGAAATGAGCGACAAGCTCTTGGACAGCTTTTTAGTCAATATATCACTAAGCATGAGGTTGGACCCGAATGGATAAAAAGGATTCTACGAGTCTAGGTCTAAGAGAGGTCGTCTATTACCTTCTAGAATTGAAAAAAACATGAAACCTACCAAACATATCTAGAGTGAGCGTTTGTATTGTCCCAACCCAATACCCTCCTCGCTTCCTATAACTCACTATGATACGAAACTCAACTGCAATTTGACAATCACTCTAATCTGCCTATGTACGAGTTTAAAAATGGGCTAACCACATAAGAACGTTAGAATTAATAGAATGAGCCATAAAACATCACTGCCGTTCCGTCTATTTTCGCCGGTGTTGGGTAGATATAAGTATAGTTATGGATATGTCACATCACTTTGTTGAAGTGATATTAGGGCGCTACTATGTATTTTTTAATAAACATCATGTATACTTCAGCTTCCCGCCCGAGAACTCTAATGCTATCCTTAATATATGATTTTATGCTGATATTCATTGTCGTTTGATTTTCATATTCGTCACACTGTTGCGAAGTTATTGTGATCAATAATGAATGACCATTATTCTGCCCTAATGGTCAGTGATATGTGCCGGGGCCCAAGTGAAGAGTTTATGCGTGGCTGGTCTATATCGCATATTCCGTTATATTCCCTTAGCTCCGTATCATTTATTATATGTGAAAATAAAACACAAACTTAGTTTGGGTTAGAAGGATGCGATCAGCAAATAGCACTACAAAGGGCAGGAAGTTGAAGTCTTCTTTGGTTTATACATTCTGGCTTGTCCAACATTCGTGATATATGCATGAACGGGCGTGTCGACAAAGAGGGGTTTTGCAAGAGTGGCTTTAATATTTGCGGTTAATTCTTGGCTAGCAGTTGTTCAGTTCTATCACTCTAAAATTGTCCGAGTGCTACTATTACTAGTCGTTTAAATGTTAAATCTTAACGTTAATACTGCAGGACGGCAGTGTTGGTGTCGCAGTTCTGCAACGAAAAATTTAAATTTGTAAAGTCTCAAGACAACTAAGGAAAGCGTGTAAGATTTGATGCGAGATCATTTTCTAAGCATTACCACTTGCACAGAAATCAGCCGCTCAACTCGGCGTAGAATGACTACGATAGGCAAACACGCACACGGCAGGGTTTAGTTTATTATCATAGAGTAAAATATCGTACTTGAAACTTTAGCGATTATCTCACAGATGTTCATCTCACGAGTACTAGTACAAGATCGAGAATAACGGCCTCTATGCCAACTTTATGTTTTAGTGTTGGGATCAGAGCAACCTAACGCTTTGAGGTGAAGACAAGGAGTACGGACAAGGGATGACCCCTTATATCAACCACAACTATGTTTGTTTAACAGTCGATAGACTGGGTGATGCGCCAGAGACAAACAGAGGGCTAGGGCCACAGAAGAATAAGAATGGAGCTCACATTTACGTAGCATTGTACAGAGCTTAGATCTGAGAATAATTGCAGAAAGACATTGAGTGCACATACGTAGCGATCATTCACATCCAGGGAAAAATTGATAGACCATATATAAGGATTAGGGTAGTTAGGCCAGGACATGGTGGGGCGTGGAACATCAATTATATAAAGAAGATCATTGAGTGGTACAGGTAGACGCTCAACTGAGAGCAAGCTCTCTGTAGACGCGCCATATCATAAAATAACACAACTTGTAGCTAAGTACCACCACCACGCTTCACTATAACCGTAAGATGCGATCATTAACACGCTTAACGGATCGGTGCAGCAAAGACGTATCACTCCACATCAGATGAATTGAATAGCAGGCATAGAACAGCACGCAATTATATTAGCCTAGAAAGAACACTGACATCTTGCAAGTCCTCGTCAATACATGCACAATTCATCAAATATATTAAGATTATATCGAAAGTGCTGTGTCTAGTCTCATATGAGGGAGCGAGTGACTGTGAAATTCACAGAGAAGGTGGAAAGTCAAAATTGTTCCCCCCCTACAATATCCACACACAAACAGGAGCCTATGAATAAGAGTTTCACCGAATGCTTTATGGTGTTTGACCGCGGAATACCATCACCATCCAAATCTGAGCTTTATATATTACTATTGTGAGTAATTTAGTGCAATGAGGACATGTGCACAGCCTATAGCATGAGCTGGTGACTAGACGCATGTAGGCGGGTGGGTATGTGGCGATATAGAGTGTATCCTCAGATAGTAAGGACCTGTGTGCGTCACATATTACTTGTTGTGTGTCGGGGCACAGATTAACCATACAATGAAAGAAAATGTAGTTTATTTGTCTGATAAAAAATATGTTTATCCTTTGTAAGTCAACGATTTTCAGCTCTATGAAGGGACATGAACTCCATATTAGAGGCGGATGTGTATTCATTTTGTGAGATTATCGTTCTTGTATTCATTGCTGAATACAAAAAACGAGATGGCGGTATAACTCTACGGGTTTGCATTAGCGATCTATTCTTTGTTTGGTAGAAAATATGATGTTCGTCGCTCTCAAAATTCAGAATATCTATTGACCCAAATCTATGTGTAAGTCTCGTGTCTAAGAGTAGGAACGAGTATGTCTTTTATCTTAATAATCTTTGTATGTCTAAAGTCGAACTATATCTTTGGTGTCGAACTGTGGTCATAGTGTTGTCAGCCCCACAGCATAATATTGGAACCATCGTGATTTTGTCGACTAAGAAGGGAGGTAGAAGTGTCCGCCACTGTTGGACCTAGATGAAGCAGTCTAAGATTTGTCTTGAGCTCTGTGTATTCCTTTGGGGTGAAAGAGGTAATTGGGTGTTATCTCTAGATTGGAATTATCAAGATTCTCCCAGTGTTGATTCTTGATGCCATAGAATGGCAGACTTATTCGCAGTTATGCTGTTGTGTTTTTCTGATGAAATAATGTAAAACATTTGACGATATTAACCTGGTCGTTCCCAAGTTCAGTCTAGATCGATCGATGCTATGCATCTGCACCATAGAGTGGTGCCGTTTGATTAGAGCGATGGTCTTAAGATAGTCAAGAGAACTGACAATATTTATGGCTTGTCAGTTACTAGTTATATATGTGTAACACTTTTGATGTCGCAAACTAAAGATTGAGGAACCAGTGGATATTGCAGGAGTTCTTAATATCCACAGTATATTTAGTGGACTGTGAAGCCATAGTCCTATCTGTATCATGAGCTTATGCCTCATTATCGTATTGTATGTGAGGCGAAGAGAGTCAAAGATTCTGGAGAGCAGATCTTTTAAGACTAGCCATAGTTTTCTAAATGCTATATAAATTCACGCGTATGCATGAACAGGGTAATGATCCTTAATAGTGTTTCATGAACACGGATGGCAAGAGAGTCTAGAGACGAGAATCAGTCAGACATATTATATGAAAACCCACTGACTGTGTGGTGTGGTTGGGGTTTTGAGACATTGTAATATCGATAGGTTGGAAATTCATTACAGAATTTATCGGGCTTGAAAGGTAACTTAGACGAAGAGTGTATCTGAGGCAGTTAAGAGAACCATTGTGAGTAACATACATCTGGGTTCTTAACTGTATCTGTTTGTCAGTAATTGGCCTTGAGATGAGACATTATGTTGCTGAAATATCTGTAGTGCTTGTCAAGCTTGACGATATAGCGATTGACTGTTAGAACAAACATGAATGCCATTTGCAGGTGATAGATGTGCAATTGAGCATTGTGTATCAACGAATCTATATATGGGGTGGTGGAGTGGTTTAGGAGGTTATAAGTTGTATGCTAAATTCATGTCCACAACGTGCGGAATGATGTCCGGGTAGCTCCTGTTGTTCTCGAAATGTGGTTTGTATGTCCATTAAAAGGCAAGAATACTGTAAATGAACAGTATGTGTATGTGTCGTGTTCTTAGCACTCTACATGCCACGATGTGTAGGTGGAGATTGTATATGAGCCGCTAGCTGTGTCAACTCTACGAGGAACAATTTTCCACCATGGTCGTGTGCGTTTAGACTGGTAATGTTATCCCACACATCCAAAACAGATGACAAATGGGTTGTGGGTGGGGTGCCCGGGCGGGTTAAGGTTTTTTTTGTTTTTTGGTTTGTGTGTTTTGTGCCCAGTGGGGAGCAATATGTCGAGTTGACCTGTTTGTATTTACTGGTCGAGCAACGGCGTATGACCGTGTAGGTGAATCATGTGGGGAGTGACAACGGCCTATTACGCTCCGGTCGATTGTAACCAACAATGTGTACTGGTTAGTCACGTAATCTTTGCTTTATCCCGTACGATAAAACTGACCACGTAATGAGCTTATTTTTAGTGGACATTAGCCTAGCTTCTTTTAAGCCCAGATCATATTTCTGATCGGACCTCAGATGGCTAGATGGTTGGAGCACACCCGCCTTTTAGGAACGGACTATGTCTGCGAAGTCTGCACCCCTAAGGACCAAACTAAGAGTAGAGACCTCGTGAGTCCAGATAAATGCGCACACTCTGGTGCGTATGTGATCTGTGCTCGTGGTTCGGAGGTGCTGAGCTAGTTGCTTTAGCGCGGAATTTCGCGGGGCGAGTTGAAACAGTTGGCACTGTAGACAAATGCCTCCTGTCCAAGTTGAGTGCATTGGGTTGGAGGATTTATGTCCAGATCCCTTTGCATTCTTTGTCTTCTACAAGGATTGCACACTTAGGCCGTGATGGCCTCTAGACTGCTTGACGGGCATCGGGTCCTTCCTAAAGGATTCAAAGAAGAAGTTCAGAGAAAGATGGCTGCCTATGTGTCTGTTGAAAGATGAAAAAGCAGTGGAGGTCATTAGATGTTAACGGATTGTCATCAGTAGGTTAATGTCTGAGAGTCTAAGCCAACATTTGTATGGAAGTTTAGGGTTAGGTTTTATAGAATCATTGTAACCCTTACCCCTGTTTTACATGTCAATCTCTGAATTCCTTTTTTAAAGGTGTATTTAAACAGGACGGCCCAACTGTTGTTCATCAACTTCAACTTCAACCTAGGCCATCATATTAATAAGTTCTTCTAAATTTTGCTTTTACAGTCCATGACTTGTGAAAACCATTACCTATCCTCCACTTATTCATTATTTATTCTTGTCTTTTGTCCTTTTCAAACCATTCCTCCATTAGGTTTTTCATGTAACAGGTTAGTGGTTTGTGTTGGTCCAAACTTAGTTTGACTTACTTACTTAGTCATGATCACGCCTTCGTACAGTGAGGTGTAGGAGGTTTTGGAAGAGGAGAGCACACAGACTTTATTCCATCGGCTCTCTGTCTTCTCCGGGCCTGGGGCCTGGTTCCAGTCTAGTCCTACCTCGGATCCTTTTTCAAAAGATTGTCTAATTGTTGTCCTTCCCAGCTGGACTCTGGGGTCGTCCTGGGTGGGTCTGGATCCTGGATTTGCTTTTGTTTTCCCATGGCTTGGTTTTGTGGTATCTGCGGTATCTTCACCATTCTAGGCAGTACATGGCGCTCCAAGAACGCATCTTAAGGTTGGTGCTAGAGTTCTACTTGGGTCTGCAGGGGGGTGGGATTTTTAGGCCGCATGTCTGTCTTACTGTTGTATACTTTCGAATAACACCTTCCTCAGATACCTCATCTTCTGTATTGTTATGGAGTTCTAGGCTTTTGTGGGTTGTAGTCATTGCCTATGACTCGCAGCCCATCATGTCATAGACTGGGGATGTGAGAGGACGGAACAGGTATACAGAGCTTATCCTTCGTGTTTTCTCTTACCGCAACTTTTCTCTCTTGCTGAGCAGAGAATCCGCGATTAATAATGGCCTGAAAAAAAGTCTCTGCGCAGGCTGGCTGCTTTTTCTAAGTGGACCAACTCTTCTTTTGGACCGGCCATCCCTTTCAGGTCTATAATTAGCTCCTAGGGATATTGTAATAGTGGTGACAAAACCTTCTCCAGGACCCTGTTCTACTCCCATGTCTTAATCTGTGATGTCTTCTTCTTGTGAATATCCACCAAGTTGATATATTTGTTTAGGAGACTCGTTATGACCATCCAACCCTCTCTTGCGCCAAGTCTGTCCTTCAAGACTTGGTCAGGTTGGTATTAGTAGATGTGCCTCTATTTTGTAACCTAATGAATAGGATATTGTTCTCATGTGTGTGTGCCCAACTTAAGATCAGATACATGCCTGTGTGTGTGAATGCATACAGGAACGTCTGTCTCACCTTTCCAGTACCCCACTGGGAAAAGATATAGGTTGGACGCGATAATCCACCTTGTCGCATTACACCAGTGGTGGGTGGTCCTGAAATCTTTCTGGACTTATGGTTTTGCCTGTTCCTCACATTAACATAATTCTGTCAAGTACTTGTGAGGATAGCTTTTGGCCGCTGTGTTAGCAGGTAGTCAGAGGTGCTTAATGTTCTTCCTTGACCACAAGCAGCACATAAAGTTTTGGCTATCCGCAGCGCTGACCCTGTTTGTTATAAATAGACCTTTTCCGTCTCATGAAAAGATGACTCAACAAGATGTTGGATCTCATCGCTTCTTTAATACTCAAGGGCCTTTTCACTCATGCTGTCTTGAGTGTGGAAGAATTAGGTCTTTTCTTGAGAGTACTATCGGTTAGCTCGGTATTCGCAAAGGGACCTCTCTGTTCCATCATTTTGGGGCTCAGCTATTGTGTGTGTCGCGAGTCTTTGGCTCTAGGATGTCGGTTGGAGGAGTAGATTTTACGCAGGGACTCTGAGCTAGGGATAGTGGGCGATATGCCTGCTAGGTTTCCTCATATTGTACAATATGGTCACCCTTTTTGGAATATTGGGATGTTTTTGAATGGCTAATACTCGCCAATCCTTTGGCTATGATCTTGTTGCACCTCACGCTTGTGCCTGTATGGACCCATAATGAGTCAATACGAGGCTCTATTCGATGATGCTGACCCATGTACTTATACACCATTTCTGGTTGTTATAACACCATCATAACCACTAGCTGCTTTGTGCCCATTGGTTAGCTTGAGTATCTCCAGTGGCTGCCTTCAGTCGCTGTCTATCTTTCAGTGCACTCTTCATCAATCTGTCATGTGTGTTTGTGTCGCTCCTGTATTTGTGTGCTAGTGGTTATCATAGTTTTTTTATGGGATGCTTGAACCGTGCTCACGCTATCCAGGAGTTCTGAAAATATTCTTTCCATCTATCTCAGGCATTAACTATCCTCGGGGCAGTAAGACAATTTTGCCTTGCTTGTTCCTTTATAAATTGGAGAGGGCATTGTTTTTTTCCATCCTCATGTTCTTAAGGGTCTGTATAGAACACTTTTTCTGGTTTTTCCTTGTGCATCTTTTTTCTAGCTGTTTTTTCTCCAAATTCTTCGCAGCGACTTACTGTTTTGCCTGCTAAGCACCCTGTCTTGTTTCTTTGCTTCTGTTCCTGAGTATCCCATATTCTCTAATATTTCTCTATTTGTCCCTGGCTGTGTTTTTAGGGCTCCTGAAGTTATTGTCTTCCATGCCATTTATGCTTCACATTCTCTATTTTTCTCTTTGACTTCCTCTAGTTCACCAAGCAGGTGTCCTCTTTCCACTCTGTTCCAAGGTCAGGAACTTCACCACATGCTTCTGGGCAAGCAGCCCTGTTCTTTATGATAGTTCCCTATGAGATTAAGACCAGCGAAGGGTAGAGTCCAATGCGACCATTCATGTGATTGTTGCTTCGTGTGTTTCTCAACCTGCTGTGTAGGCAAATAAGCCGCCTGTATATTTCTGGGTCTTAGATTTCTGGCGCTTTCTCAGCTTTGTAGGTTACTTTAATGCATTAAATTTCTTTCACCATTTCATTTACTTGGTTTCATTGCATGATGTTGGGTCAGTTTCCTAGGCTGAGCAAACTCTTTCAATTGTTCTTTTAGATTGTTAAAGCTAGGATAGTGAATCACTCTTCATAGAATACTCCTGTGTGTACTCCAGAGACATAGAAAACTCTGGCAAGCCCGAAAGACATAGGTTGGGAATGAGGGCCTCCTTCCTATAAACAATGGCATTAGTCGATGACTTGACTTCTCATGTCTTTGTTTGGTTCACATCTAGCTGTACGCATGTAATAGCGCTTATGGGGGAACTTTGTTGTTTTAACTGATCAGATTCTGCTCACATGGGCAAATCTAAGAATCCTCGTTTCCCAGTAGCATGGAAGTATCTGTCTCCTATGCATATCTTCGCGATAGACAAACGTCCACCCCATGCTAGCATGGGTGCATTTTCAACTGCTGGCATTAGAAATCATCTCGACATGATAATTTGCATCTAGGCAGATCATCCAACTGTCCTTTATGAAGCAGCTCAGAAAAGAATTCCTCCTTTAGTCCTATGCGTCAATTATCATCCTCATTCAATGCGCCGTACACTATGACCCAGATATTTGACTATATCGTTTATCCTTCTTTTAGTGTTTTACAACCATAATGTAGGCTCAGAAAGACAAAGATCCGTATCCCTTATACTATCTTTTTGGTTTTTTTGCGCCATACAATGCAACCCACGCTCCCTTTGGAGCTTCTTTCGCAGAAGATGGGTACCAGCACCATAATGTAGTCAGCAATGCCATTCGTGTTGCACTCGAAGATCCATGACTACAAAATGATTAAATGTTTGCTTGAGGTTCAGATTATAGCCAGATACTAGATATATCTAGCATGATGAAGAGATCTTCCTCGATCTCACTATGCATATCGTGAATACTGAGTTGTGAACTTAGGGACTCTTTTGTGTACCCGCATAAGTTACCATAATGTAAATAAAATCCTGTAATACCATTCGAATGATTTGTATGCGATTTTTTTATTTAGCACATGCATTTATGTGACTTTTTATTTGTAATCTTTGAGTATCGCGATTTTTGGAAGTCGTTTTTAGATTTTTTGATTTTGAGCTAATACACTTCAGTGTGACTAAAAGATCATTAAGTAAGATCGTTGGTGTTTCGGTATACAGAATGTGTTGTTACTCATTTATCTTACATCTAATATTAAATTGTATTCACAGTTCCTAAGGTTTATAAATGATTTTTTTTTGAGTTTTTTTTTTTTTTTTGCAGCTTATTAACATAATTAATCTAAGAATGAAACAAGAAGTTATTCATCCTCTCGATATGTCTCCCCCAGTCTCTATATCAGTTTGAAATTCTTTGTGCTAGTGCCAATTTGGTCATAAAAAAAAAGTAAACGAAACCTGCGATACTCAGTTTCATTTATTATGAATCTATTGGTATTTCATTCAGATCAACCCATTTATAGGTTGGAACGTTCGCTTCATCGACACTTACTATATTGCACGATGAAAAGCAAAGAAACAAATCTAGCTGTGTCTTTATCCTCAGGCATGTTTTGAACGTGAAGAATATGGTGGCCCATAGTTCATAAAGGCATGAAAAAAAAAATAAGTGGTAGGGTTGGTTGGTTAGGAATCTGTACCTAACCTACTCATAACACCTGTATGACGTAGGTAACATTATAGGATTAACATGTAGAGAGAACACGTCCCACTAGCACTTTATTTGAAGCCAAGGTATCAGATTTTTCATGAGGCGTAAGGCAATCCTCATCATGTAAAAAATAAATTGCCTCGGAATGACCATCACTACAGAAGATAACCACAAGAATACTTGGGTGCACCCAGCTTCATACAGAGAGGTGACCAGTTTTAGCTGGGTATGGATATGGTTGGTCTCCATCTCCACAGGAGCAAAGCAGGAAATATGGTGCTGATTAGGACTAAGCAAAGCAATATATTTTTGAGTGTCATATATAAAACAAGACAAAGCTATAATAAAAACCTATCAAGTACATTCACCCAAGTCAAAGATTTTAAATTAGCAAATAAATATGGTTTTTTAAGAAACGCTAGTAGGACGCAGCCATTGTTTCTTTATCTATAGTTAGCAATATTATTAACGGAATATTCATGCTTTAATAACTGGCTCGTGGCTATAAGTGGGCTGTTTCTATGCCTAAATAGAGGAAAGTAACTAGTTTGAAACTTTTTTGAGTTTGTTGAATAACTCATAACATAGACTTTAGTGTATACATCCCTTTCAAGACGAGACATACATTTTAGTTTTCTCAGAGGAACATATGACCTATATAGATTTGTGCTAACGATGTCATTGTTTTTTGTGGGGGGGGTTACCGAAGAAATTGAAATAAATCTATGTAGCTCCAAGTACATGAGAGACGCAAGCATAGGGGATTATGTATAAAAAATCGGAAGGCTGAAAGCAGGCCAGTTACAGTAGTGGTAAAATAAAAGTAGCACTCTCCTAGGCAGTGGTACTATATTTGTCGTAGAAAAAGTATGATAGTTATGGTAATGTATTTGTCTAGTGGTAGTTTCTAGTAGTCCAAGTTGACATCAATGGATTTGTGAGATGGTAATGTATGAGGTGTAGTCTTAGTTGATTCGTATGTTGCGAATTTTGTTATTTGTGTTAGTTTTTAAATCGTAGAATTACAACTAGCAATAGTAGTTGATCGATAAGTATTCATAATCAGTTGGAGTCAAGAGTAGATTAACTGTAGTTGTAGCATCACGGTAGTAGAGACACATTTAGTGTGGCCTAGAAAATCGTATAGAAAGGTAGTGGGACGTCTGTCAGCATCGAAAAGCACTATAGTGGACTTAGAATATTTATGTGAGTTATATATTAAGGTTAGGTATTATTATTATTTTTTGCTCTCGTTATATGATGCGTGAGAAGGTCGGCATACCCGTTCATACGCCTAATTTCTGTTTTATATTAGGTGTACATTGTCTCAAATTGAGTACAGAGTGGCCTTAGCGTCAGAGTGACATAATTTTACTATTAGAATGAAATATCCTAAAGATAGGAACATATTGAAGACAAAATCAAAATAGTTATGCAGATAAAACCAACTTCTCCACGGGTTTGTCTGTGGTTTTCGGGGGTCTTTTAGGATATAAATTACAACTAATCATGAAACATTCACACGCCCCATCCCTGTCAGGAGATGTCGTAAAAGCCTGCCCGTATCAATGTGAGTTGAACGTATGATAGTGCAATACGTGTGTGGGCCTACGTGCGAGCCACATCATCATTGAACCGAGAAATAGACAGAATGAATGGGGCTAGAAACCGGGTCGTTAGCACAGGAGATATATCATGATAATGTGTTTGTAGCCATTATATGTGATGTCAGGGTGTCGGTTATCCTACTGTGTGTGACCTGAGACCCTGCTTTTGGGTATGAGTGTGCTCTGTCATGATACGCCAGAGTATGTGAGTAGGAGTGATGATGTGTGATGGAGGGGGGTGGTGTATGTATAGAGAATGTTTGATAATTGGTTGAGTGAAGTGTGTGGTGGTGATGAAGTGGGAATTTGCATGTACAAAGACACTTACAAACTGCTGTGATATTGGGTGACTGTGAGAGATAGTGATATCAATACAAGCTGTTGAAAATTAGGAGATGTCTAGTCTCGAGATTGATTTACGCTTGGAAGTATCTTGACATGGAATCGGATGTTGAAGTGACACAGTCTGCGGAAAAACATGATAAAAACAAGGCTTTGGGGTTCTTATCAAAAGAACTGTTAGCAGCATCGGTCAGTAAAAATGCATCAGCAGGGTGGTGACATTTTACGTAGTGTGTGAGTGTACTTACTCATGTTTACAATATTACCGCATGATGCCGTGTTCTCAGAGGCTACTTGTTACTTATGGGTATCAGCCTCAAGAAGACAGAGAAAAAGGTTTCCTGTAGGATAGCTCAAAGTACGATATCAGGGACAGGAAGGACAACTGTTCATTCAAATGGGACTGTGAAATACAACCTTTTTTACCAATCCATTACCCTTCAAAGCCGCCCAATGGGTTGCATGATGCTGCGTCGACACCAAAATTCGGAGTGCTTAAGGTTGTGGCCTCTCCTTGCCTGAGTCTCTGGTTGTCTTGTCCTCCTGTTTCTGGGACATGCTGTGGTTGCAGTGTCGCATTCGCCCTGTCGCGTGTGTGTCATGTCCTCCTGTCCTGTTTCCTGTGTTGTCCCGTATCACCAATGTCCTGGTGTCAGAGTCCTCCTGTCGCTGTTGTTGCATGTGCACTCGACGGTTTCCTGTCTCATGACTCTCTGATTCCTGTGTCGTATGTCCTCGCACTGTCATGTGTCATGGTCCTGTTCTCATGTCCTTCCTGTCCTTGTCATGTCCATCACTGTCTCTGTGTCCTTGATGTTCATCGCTTCTTGCACGAGGTCGCGGCCTGTCCTGGGACATTCGTGCTCCTGGTCCCTGCGTCATGTCCCTCTCCTGTCCTAGCAGTCATGTCCTTCGATGGCCATATTACTGTCCTGGCGTCATGTGTCGCTCACTGTCTCCTGTGTCTTAGTGCGCTCCTGTCCTGTGTCATGTCCTCCTGTCCTGTGTCATGTCCTCCTGTCCTGTGTCATGTCCTCCTGTCCTGTGTCATGTCCTCCTGTCCTGTGTCATGTCCTCCTGTCCTGTGTCATGTCCTCCTGTCCTGTGTCATGTCCTCCTGTCCTGTCTCATGTCCCTCCTGTCCTGTCTCATGTCCTCCTGTCCTGTCTCATGTCCTCCTGTCCTGTGTCGTCTGCTCAAGGTCTTCTATGTCTTCTTCATCCCTTGCATTTCTGTGTCCAGTTCTCTTCTCCATGTTTTTCTTACCCTGGGGATTCCAGAACATGGTCTGCCTTATTATACTATCAACAGGTTTCCTCAGTGTATGTCATCTTCTCATCTTTTGTGCCACAGGTTCTTGTCATCAGTTCCACATTGGTCATTTTGACATACCACTTCAATCTATCCATTCTACTTATGAAAGTCGGTTAACTTCTTTCTTATTGTTTTTGTTCACCATGTTTCAGAGCCATATAATAGGACTGTCTTGACATTTTAATTAAAGATTCAGATTTATGTGTTAGGCTTGATTTCTTTTGATAGGAACATTTTTGTGGGGACATTAATTCTGGCACAAGACAGACAGACAGACATGCTGACACAAATAATAAAGTGTTAAACAGAAATTGGTGGCTGACCGACCTCCTAGGTTACTAGATGAGGGAAGGAAAGAAGGAATACTCTTACAAATTTTTGTTCTGTCCATTTGAGGGCTGATACTCTTGTTATTTCTGTTAATTGTTTTCCAAATGACAGCCCCAGGTTTGACCTTTAGTTGTTATTTATCATATATAAACTGTTATTCTCAGATATAACATGTAACACACAAGTAATGTCCTTGTGGCAGTGCTGTCCAACAAATCCTGGAGACCAGTGAGGGTCGTGTTTTGTGCTGATGGGAGCCGGAGCAGTCAGTGGTCTCAGCAGGGAAACTGCAGGTGGCGCTCAAGTAACAGCAGTCAGTTTAGTTGTTGAGTTTGTTCACTTTAGGCCTGAGTCTTATTGGGCCTGAAAGGTTTAGGAAGGGGCTCGGCTACCCCATCCTGTATAAATTTTATGCCACAAAACCTTCAACAACAAAGTGGACAAGTAAACTAAAGAAAGTGGAACTGATGACAAGAACCAGACAAGTGCCAATGGAACAAGAGATGAGAAGAAGACAATGGCGATGGATAGGACACACACTGAGAAAAACCTGTGGATAGCATTACAAGGCAGTCCTTGTTCTGGAACCCCCAGGGCAAGAGAGGCAGAGGTAGACCAAGAAGCACACGGAGAAGAGAGCTGAAAAAAGAGGTGAAAATGATGAGAACGTGGAAGTAGAAAGAACTTGAGAGGATGGCACGTGACAAGAGGACTTGGCATGTGTTTGTTGAGGGCCTATGCTCCTTGGGGAGCAGAGGGTTATGAATGAATGAAACTAAAGAAAATAGTTCAACTCAGCCATCCAAGATAGATGAAGGTCCTCTGATAGGGAGGCTTTATGACACTGCTTAGAGAAAGCAGAAAGAGGTCTGAGTTGCTGACTCAGCTTTTGTTTCTTCTAGAAAAATCTCCAGATTTTTGACACCTAGAAAACTGGAGACAGGAATGAGGAAGACATGGAAAGACCTTGAACTGGTGTCATGTGACAGGAAGAGATGGATTAACGTTTGTTGAAGGCCTTTGCTCATTAGGGAGTCAAGGAAGAGATGGGTTAACATTTGTTGAAGGCCTTTGCTCATTAGGGAGTCAAGGAAGAGATGGGTTAACGTTTGTTGAAGGCCTTTGCTCATTAGGCAGTCAAGGAAGAGATGGGTTAATGTTTGTTGAAGGCCTTTGCTCATTAGGGAGTCAAGGAAGAGATGGGTTAACGTTTGTTGAAGGCCTTTGCTCATTAGGGAGTCAAGGAAGAGATGGGTTAACATTTGTTGAAGGCCTTTGCTCATTAGGGAGTCAAGGAAGAGATGGGTTAACGTTTGTTGAAGGCCTTTGCTCATTAAGGAGTCAAGGAAGAGATGGATTAACGTTTGTTGAAGGCCTTTGCTCATTAGGGAGTCAAGGAAGAGATGGGTTAACGTTTGTTGAAGGCCTTTGCTCATTAGGGAGTCAAGGAAGAGATGGATTAACGTTTGTTGAAGGCCTTTGCTCATTAGGGAGTCAAAGGGGCAATGAAGGAATGAATAATCAGCCATCATCATTAAAGTTCCTTGTTAGCAAGTATGAGATGTTCATGTTTGTGAGATCCACCTCATTGTTATAGCATGTGCAGTTTTTTAGTGATCAGAAAAACGGATGTGTTGATTTTTTTCTCCCCAGCATTAACTGTTTGTAAAGAAAGATCATCATCATGTTTCTTTTTTTGCTCCACACAAGCATGGAGCCACCACTTGCAGGAAGCTTGTGCCAAAGCATTCATGTGCTCATGCAGCAGTGGTTTCTGTAACAATTTGTTCTACTTGATGAGGCTCCCATGTTAGTCACCTTTTATGACATGCCTTAGGTAACTGCAGGCCTATTACTTCATTTGTATCCATGGAGATCCCTGGGAACTGCAGGCCTATTGCTTCATTTGTATCCTTGGAGATCCCTGGAAACTGCAGGCCTATTACTTCATTTGTATCCTTGGAGATCCCTGGAAACTGCAGGCCTATTGCTTCATTTGTATCCTTGGAGATCCCTGGAAACTGCAGGCCTATTACTTCATTTGTATCCATGGAGATCCCTGGAAACTGCAGGCCTATTACTTCATTTGTATCCTTGGAGATCCCTGGAAACTGCAGGCCTATTACTTCATTTGTATCCTTGGAGATCCATGGGAACTGCAGGGTGCAACCAAACAACATAGTGGCATTGTATCTTGTAGAAAATGTTAATTTATTTGAGGCATGTTTACCATTGGCACATGTCATTAGAAGTTGTTGTAAAGTTAAATTTTTGTTATCAACACCTTTAATGGTTTCATTCATCTGTAGAATCAAGGAGACCCAATCAGAGGGTGGGCTGGTGTAAACCAGACCAGCAGCATACACAGTGGTAGGAACCACCAGACCTCATCTACATTTAACCACACCAAGAAACAATCCCTCCCCACTGACCATTCTAAAGTCGTGTCAGCAGAGCAAATAAAGATGTCATGTGACAGGTGCTCTGTCAATTTCACATTTTTTAAGAGAAAGGTAAGTGAAAGTTTGTTAATTGTGTTGAGTGCTGCCCTTTGCAGTTTAAGTATTTTTTTTTGTGGGTCAGATTACACATACTGTTTAATGTTTCCTTTTGTTGTATTACATGTTGCCACCTCATCAAAGACCAGAGAATGGAACATGGAGCCACTATTGCGGCTGATTCTCTTACAGGAATCCTGCACCAAGCATTGACATGCTGTTACAGCAGTGGTTTCTGTAGCTGTTTGTTTGACATGATGAGGTTGCCAGCTCGCCATGCAGAGCCTCATTAGTCACCTTATACGACATGCTTCAGGATTCTTTCTTCGTCTCCTTAGAGACCTCCAGATCTACAAGGGGCAGAGGTATTCATATAGCCAAAGATATTTTATTGAACTTAAATAACCAGTTATTTTATTAAAGTAAAAGTTGGTTAACCGGAGTTAAAGACTTTGGAGTTAGACTAATTGGACTTTTCAGTTTGAGAGAAAAATAGATAAAAAAATAAATCATAATCTCATTATTATTATTTTTTATCAGAAATGCTGCCAAGAATGCCACAGGTACTTCTGTTCAACATGTCTACCCAAACCTCACTCAAGCTCAACTGTAGGCAGACAGTGTAGTAAATGCCGTTTGCTTGTGTCTGGCCATTTCTCCCGTGATGACCTACAGGACTGGAAAGTGAATGACATGAGGTGTTTCCTCAATGTGAGGAACATCTCCACCAAGGACTGCAGGGAGAAGCATGATTTGATTGAATTAGTGTTGGCACGGTTTTGCACACGCCCGCAGCAGTCGGTGCAAGAACAAGTAGAGCATGAGATTTTAGTGCAGCAGATGGCGGTGAGTAAATACAGCACAACACGTTTTTGGCCAGATCAGTCAACTGCCCTGACTTTTTTTCTTTTTGCATTTTTCTTTCTTTTCTGTTTTAAATTAATTTTTGTTGATATTTTTTTTTTTAATTAAAAAAAACCCTCTTGGAGTGCAAGCATACAAATGGAAAGTTTACACAAAAGTTTACAGTTTAATGAACAAATGCTACTCACTTGAACATTTGTTCAAACCCGGTCCCAAAAAATGCTGTGCTGAAGTCGGAAGTGTTGGCCGAAAGGCGCAAATATCGCAGCTTTGCTGTAAACAGACACGACGCAACTAACGTCCTTTTCAGGACGAACGAGGAAGAAGAAGAAGAACATTCGTTCATTCACTACCCCCCCCCCAAGGAGTAAAGACCCTTAACTAATTCATGCTAAGTCCCCCCGTCGTCTGCCATCTGCACAGTGTCCTTCCATGTCTTCTTTATCCCTTTCATTTCTGTCCTAGTTCTCTTCTGTGTGTATTTGTTAGCTTCCCTCTACCTCGAATACCCTTGGGATTCCAGTACAAGGACTGCCATTTAATGCTATGAGTAGGTTTCCTCAGTGTGGTTCCTATCCATCACCAGCGTAGTCTTCATCTTACCTCTTGTTTCACTTGCATTTGTCTGGTTCTTGTCATAAATTTTGCAATGGTGATCTTATCATACCATTTCAATACTTCTTTCCTACGCAAGGATCCATTCGTTATAAAAGTCTCTGACTTCTTTTTTGTTGTTCTTTGTTCTCCAAGTTTCAGAGCCATACAATAGGACTAATTTGACATCAGAGATAAAGATTCTGATTTTGTGTTGAACTTGATTCCTTTTGATTTCCATATATTTCTCAATGCAGTGAAAGCTCCTCTTGCTTTTTGTACTCTTATTTTGATATCACTGTCTAAAACTCCAACTTTGTCTATATTGCTGCCAAGATATGTGTATGATTCCACACCTTGTAGGGGTGGATCTCCTAGTGTAGTCTTGTCTATTGTTTGCTGTCACTTGAACGTAGTAGGATTAAAATTAATACATATAAATAGGTTATGTTGCAGGCACTTGTAAGAAATATGTAGAAAATTAGACAACAGAAAGCTTACCAGGGAATGAACCCAGGACCACTGCCTCGCTACTGAGTGAATCTTGACTAACCTCACTACCAGCTAGGCACCACAGAAATAGTACTTCATGGATATTAGCATGACCACCCAATGTAACTGGAATTTCGGACCAAAGGAACGACCCAAATAACGATAGCAGCAATCACTTCTATAGCTTTTCTATTCTTCAGTAGGCTAGATAACGCAAGACAAGAACCATAATACTGTGTCTAGTAAATTATAGAAGAATGAGAACAGTACAGAATAGCTGGTATGTTTATGTGGTATGAACACTGGAATAAGTAAATAGGACTAAAGTTGCCAAGTTTTCAGACATCCTTCTGCAACTGTCCAGCACCACATTAAAAAAAAATACCAGACACTGAATGACGCAAGTAATTTCTTCTTACAGTTAGTAGAAACTCCAGAATACACTCCACAGTTTATTGTAACAATTTAAACAAATGTTCAGATACCACTACCAGGCACTGAATCAAATAGTGAATGCTGAGGTAAAGGAAAGGATCCCTTTACACGGCCATTGAGGCATATTGGGAATATGGTGTTAGGCCCAAATTTTCTTGACCATCGGCACACTAGGGGTGATGTGGTCAGCATCACACCGGCCGCCTTAACCTTCCCAGAAGTTGCTCTGGTACCCAGTTGGGGCTGGGTTGACCCAGGAGCCGTTTGCGGCCTAAAAAAATCCCACCTCATCTGGGGATCGAACCATAGACCACTGAGCTAGGAAGCCAGTGCACTAACCACTTTGCTACCGCGGCTCCCTCAGTGAATGCTGAGGTGCCACTAGATAAATAACTGACAAACGAATACAATTTATTTCAGGCACACGTTAGGAATATCAGTTTTGCAAGTGAATCTTCAAGTACAGGGACCAGCAGTGAAAACAGCCCAGCATCACAAAGAAATGCACAGTCCCAGATATCAGCAGCAGTAACAACAGAAAGTACAGCAGCAACGGTTCCGTCATTGTCATCATCAAATTCAGTATCATCACCTCCAGAACAATCTCCAGCAAGTAATTCTGCTGCGGGATCTTCAAGTTCATATAACAGAGCAGCTAATCAGACCCAGGGAGAACCACAGGAGATTCAGTTTGAAATAAACAATAATAGTTTGAGGGAGCTTCTAGAATCTATAGAAAGGATTCAGGCATTCTTAACTCAGCATGATTCAACGGAACAGGTAAGTGTGCTCTTAACTTATCAGGTTTCAAGTGAGCAAGTAAGTGTGGCTCATGACCTGTGGTCAATTTTTACTGGTATAATTCTACAATAGCAAAAAAAATAATTGTTATGCATTTTGTAAACAATAAAAAATGTTAATCTGAGAGAGGATTGCCATTGTCATCAGAGATACAACTATATTCTGTCTTCATCATTACCTTTCAACTCCCCAAGTAGCATAGGCTGTCAACAAACTTATGCCAGGTCTTCCTGTCACACGTCACCAGCTCCAGGTCTTCCTGTCACGTCACCAGCTCCAGGTCTTTCCATGTCTTCCTCTTCATTTTTATTTCTGTCTCCAGTTCTCTTCTCCGTGTGTTTTTGGGTCTACCTCTGGTTCTTTTACCCTGGGGGATTCCAAAATAAGGACTGTCTTGTATGGCTATAAACAGGTTTTTCTCTTTGTGTGCGTGTGTCCTATTCATCGCCAATGTCTTCGTCATCTCTTGTTCCACTGGTACTTGTCTGGTTTTTTTTCATCAGTTCCACATTAGTAATCTTGTCCTGCTGCTTCAGTCCTTAAATTCTGTAAGCTAATGTTTCATCTGGGAAAAGGCTCACAATTATTTTTCAGCATTTGTTCTGTTTAATGATTTATTAAGTGCACACCTCAAGGAGAGCTGTTTCCCAAACCTGAAGCAAAAAAACTAATATCAGCAGCTAGATGTTAACTGCAGATGACTGGAACCCTTGGGCTTCATCTTCAAAAAGAAGGGGCAGAAGAAGCGAAAAGCTTAGAATAATCCCATGGACAGAGAAAAGGGAGTGGGAAAAAAGACAGAGGCAGTCAAACTTTACAGCACAGACTGCAGCTTTTATACTATATAGATTGGAGCAGAGATTGTCGGGCTAGGAAAGGTCTTTTAAAATGTTCAAAAGTAGGACCCAAGGTGAATTGCTGAAGTATTAATAGACTTTATGCTGTCCCAAACAGGTGCCTCAGACACAATTATACAGTCCCAAGCTGTTTAAAACACATGGTTGCGGCTGTAGAATATTCTTCAAAAAATCGAAATTACAGTATTGTAGAGTTTACTATCAAGTTTCACATCAGGAATTGGTAGTGATTTTTTTTTTTTTTCAAAGAGAAAAAAAAAAATAGATATTTTATGTTTTATGGTACTCACAGAGTTAAAGTGCATTGCTATATGTATCTGTGTGTTTATACATGTGTGTGCGAACATGCAAGCACACGTGCACATTCTTGTGAGTGTGTGCATGTGCCTGCCTGCCTCTGTGTGCGTGTTAGTGTGCATTTAAGCATCATTCAGCTCCTTTACAGTTATTCTCTGTAAATGTACTCAATTGAAACCAGATGTCAGAAAGTCAGACCAGCGACTTACCATCTGTCACCACTACTGAAGTAGTATAGGAACTGGGACCCAAAGACGCAGCAATAGAGAACGCAGTCAGCGACTCATAGCTTGACTGCCTGCGTCAGGACCAGCGAATCAGAGCTGGTCAAGACCGCACTCCACCTCCACGTGGTGGTCCTGGAAACAGTCTGCAGCAGTGCAGTCTGGCTGAGCGAGTGTGGATCGCAATGGGAAGGCAAACCCGGTCCTAAAAAATGCAGTGCAGAAGTCGGATGTGTCGACCGAAAGGTGCAGATATCACAGCTTAGGCGTAAACAGACACAACGCAACCACCGTCCTTTTCAGGACGAACGAAGAAGAAGAAGTATAGGAACGAAACAACAGTTGATAAATAGTATATTCTTACCAAAGCATATATGGCCATCACCAGTACCATTCCTGGAAAAACTCTACGAAGATCCAACAGCCTGAAGCTGATGACTGCCTTCTTTGAACATATTCAAGTTGACGTCTGAAAGTGAACGAAGAAGTAAATATTCTTACCAACTCTTTGCTGTCAGTGTCAAACATGGTCCCTGACCGGAGCACGGGGAAGGAAAATCAGATCATGCGAGAGGAAATGCTTAAGACAAACCATTAATGAAACTAGGAGAGACAGGATGAGAAATGATGACATCAGAAAAATGGTAGGAACTGTCTCCTGCATCATATACATAGAGAGACAGAAAATAAAGGGGTTTAGCCATCGTATGAGATTGAACTCCAATCAATTACTACTACTACATGCCTACTACAGTAAAAGATCTGGTTTTAGAGCACAAGGTAGACCAAGAGGCAGATGGTTAGACAATGTAACAGAAATCCTACATGAACATGGGCTCATGTCAGCCAGAGTGATACACTTTTCTCAAGAACGATAACTTCAGCTTCCCACAACACTTCACAGCAGAAGTGGGCCAGAAATGTAAAGTTAAAAAATAAATGTGCTCATGCTACTTCTACAATTTCTTCTTTTTTATCCATAAAATCCACTGTTTCCATTCATGATATTAATATTTTCAGAGTGGCCCCACTGAGCAACCCATAAGGAGAACACAGCTTGATGACATCACAGAGATTTCGCATATTGGTGATTTGTCAGTCCGTCAGCTCAAGGAACTCCTTGTCAACAACTTTGTTGACTACAAGGGTTGCTTTGAAAAGGCAGAACTAGTGGAGAAAACAAAGCGATTGTGGAAAGACTACCAGGAAAACAAAATTCGAGGTTTATATGATCATTAAAAAAATATTTTATTATCATTCACTTAAAAAAGTCCACTTTTTTTCTGCGGAGATCTGGGGCAGTTTCATCATCATTTTCCTTTGTGCTACTTATGGAGCATGGAACCACCAATGAAACTTGTCCCTGCAGGAAGCCTGTACTAAGCTTTCACATGTTCTTACAGCAGTGATTTCTGAGGCATATTTTACTTGATGAGGTTGCCAACCTCATGCACAACCTCATATTTGTGACCTTGTACGACATGCCTGATTGTACAGTAGTCCTATTCTTTCTTTGTCTCTTCAGAGACCCCTGGGAACTACAGGGGGACAGTTCTAAGGTTTGTCTTCCATTATTGTCTGAATAGACTGACTCCTGTTTTTCTCTGTCCGATTCTGTGGATTAATTTTTGTGTTATTCATCATTTTTCTTTTACATCTGAAGCTTTCCCTCCTTATTTATTGTTCTGTGTCCTTTCAACACTACTTTGTCCACTGTTATAATACATCTTTTTGTTATCATATGCTTTAAATCTTTTACTTCACATTTTTTCTTTTTTTTTTGGCATTTCATGTTATCTCATCTGGTTAGACTTTGAAAAGATGGCCAGAAGAGATGATGTTAACAATGGAGGTTCCAAGGGTTGTGATTGCCAGGAGTTGTAGTGGGGATAAGCTCCCACTGCAGATAAATGCTTCAACAGCATGCACCTCAAATAGACTCTGACAGCCAAGTCCAGCTCCTGGCCTTCACATCTGGCTCAATTTGCCTGAGAAAACTAGCCGATTCGGGCAGATAGGGCTCTTGATCCTTGGTTGATAACCGTCAATGACAAACTCTCTGGATACAGAAATTGACAGCTGCATTGGCAAAACTGCAACCATCTTTGCCAGCCTCACAACGCAAGTGTGGGGAAACTTCAAACTCTCAATGAAGACCAAAGCTGTGGTATATGATACCTGCAGCATCAGCTAGCTTCTATGTGTAAGCAAGGCATGGACAACTTATGCTGAACAAGAGGAAAAGTTCAATATCTTCCATTGTTATGAGTAAAATCATAACATATCTATCGTATTCGACAAGGCTTGTTTATGGACCAGCTTGTTGATATTACGTTTCCTGGGTTACTCCCGGAAGTACGTCATTGTCTTTTCGACAAAATATAGCAGACGTCTTTGCCGGCTTCACTTAGCAGAAGTGAGCGATACTTCGTGGCTTTTCATGTGTGTCACTCAGTGTGAACGGACGCATAATTGTCCAGCTCCTATATGTGTGCTCTTACTACAGAGTTATAAAGATGTATTACAGCTAGATCGTCCATCTGCTTCATGGAGTCTATGCTGGATTGATATTTTAGGACAAGCGAATGCTGTGTGTCAAGGAATGCGTGTGGAAATATTTAATAAAGATTACAGCAATATGTCAAAGACATCTTGTCCATAGTCGACGGAATAGTGACGTTTTCAAGACTGGCAAGGTCATGCCATTGTCTATCTGAATATTGAATACATGTCAATTGGAGCTTGTTCACGTAATAAAAATGAATATTCGTCTTCACGTCCAAACTGGCCTTAGAGGACTTCTTTATTGTTGAAGAGTAAGAAAGGTATTTTACAGGCTGCATTTAAAAGTGTTACCGGCATAATGGAATGCCATGATGAGTTTCTCACAAGTCAATGAAGTATTACCCTAGACAAGATATATCAAAAGAAAGAACCTGGAACATAACATCCATCTAAAGTGTCTACGCCATATCCTAAGTATTTCTATGAAAATACTGTCACAAGCTGGCCTTCAAATCATGTATACATTGCTTGATGCAGCTGACGCTGGCTTGGCCATGTCCACCACATGGAAGATGGTCACATCCTCAAAGTTCAAGGACGTGTGCAAGAGAGGCATGAAGGCACTGGACATAAATCCAGCGACTAAGGAGGATGAAGCTGCTGATCACACCATGTGGAGATACCTCTTACATCTCCAGCTTAGACTTGGCTCAGCGAAGCTCTTACAACAAGCAGAAAAGAAAAGAACACCCCGAAAAGAGCACCAGGCAAAAAAGGCAGCTGGGGGCTATCAGCTCAATAGTGCATCATTCCTCTAGTCAGTTATGCCTGGAGGAAGCTACTAACAGAGTGGAATAATTCTTCTGTCTATTTCTCCAGTTAATACATCACTATTATAACTAAAAGAAACTCTTACAACAAGCAGAAAAGAAAAGAACACCCCGAAAACCCGAAAAGAGCACCAGGCAAAAAAGGCAGCTCGAGGCTATCAGCTCAATAGTGCATCATTCCCCTAGTCAGTTATGCCTGGAGGAAGCTATTAACAGGGTGGAATAATCCTCCTTTAACTCTCTGTCTCCAGTTAATACATCACTATTATATAATTTTTCTGTAGTTAAGTATATTAGAACAGATGAAATTTAATAATTAAATTTTGTAGTTGTCTTTTTTTCTTTCACATTTGTTTAAAATTTTACTTTGTAGTGCATATTGCCACTTTCTTTTTACAATTTACTGAGCCAGTTGTAAAACATACCATATGTTCTTGAATGATTAAGAGTCACGTCATTTGTATTCATACATTGCATATTCTTCGATGATTAAGATGAATCCAAATCTTCTTACTCGTACATGTTTGACATTACAGGTGGTTTTTAATCTTGTCTTTCTTGCAGCTCAAGTAATTCACAAGCAAGAAGAAGCAGGTACTGATTTAATTTGAATTCATAGTATTATTTGAATTTTTGCCATTTCATTTGAGAACAGTAGTCATGCAAGGTACTGCAGATAAGAGAACAAATGACAAAGATTTATGGATTATCAGACATGAGAAACTCCACTTCACTGTGTGAAGAATGCCCTGACACTTTACATGTTACTAGCTTTTGGCCTGCATATTTCAATTTTAAAGTTTTAGCCCATCAGAATGGTTGTAATGAAATATTAAATGCTGTTGAGAAAACCAAATGAGTTTAAAAAATTGCTTTCTGATTGGAAAAAAAGGGCACTTAATTTTTATATATTTAACTTTGATGCAAAAAGAACAACCCCATGTGATTCTAAATCCTTTTTATCATGGGCACAGCCATTTTGAATGCATATTTGCACATTTAATTTCCCAAACATAGGATGCTGATATTGAGTTGCAGCTGTTGCAAACTTTCGTCTTATATAGTTGGGCTAATATTATGTTTTACTTCATGCATTATAAATTCATCTGATCTGTCTATCACGGAGTATCTTTCTGCTGCAACATTGGGTTTATCTTTGTTATTTTTATAGTTTAGTATCAGCGTTTCTTTCATTAAACTTCATGTATACATATTGACTGTCAGTGTTTTATTATTTCAATCATTAGTAGCTTGACAGAGTGTTGTATTCTTGAACCAACCTTGAAGGTTAACGGTCAATAGTCATGTAACATAACTAAAACTTGCAGAAGACTTCAGGGAACAAGTCTCGTTCTGACGACTCAACATTTTTAATAATAATTCATCGTTCATAATGTATTTCGACAATAAACATTTCACATTGAAGACACTTGCTATCACAGTTTAGAGTTTATATCTTATCAGACATTGCACGTCTGTCAGGTAACCGTTTTACATATTGTTCATGTCTTTGACCAAATCTATTTTACCAGCATTTGGCATAATTATTATATTTCTGTTAATAGTGACATGAAGGAGTGATCCACACATTGAAAACTGTCTATAATATTAATTCACTTTTGGCATTCATAGCCGGGCTCTATCAGCCGTTACACATTATATCTGCGTATTTCACGACCTTCAAGCCTAATAATTATTGCGTTTAATAATACCGACTTACATAACTCCGGACTCAATGGTCCTTACACATTATTTTATTATTGCTTTACCAGCATTATATTAACTGTTAGATATATTCATTAGTGGTTATACCACACTGTTATAAAAACACTGTTCTATGCCCGAAGGCTACACACAAGACTACGGTTACTAGCCCAATGCGTCATACAGCGCCACACGCGAACTATATTATTTTATTCAGTAGAGGTGTTACATGGTGCGACCATCCGAATCAAGTTCAAACCAAAATGCTCGCTGACCATGCAACAATCCTCAACATCAGCTAAACCCCAGTTTAAAAAAAACCACATTAAAATTAAGAGATCACTGAAGATGGCATGCACTGGCTTTACCGGAGCTTCAACAATCATCGTATAGGGCAAGTGAAGTGTTAAGTTACTTGGCCAGCTAAAACACCGTCTCTACAGGAGAAAGTGAATACAGTTTTGTAGCTGCCAGACACATTCATTGTTTGTGTGTTAACACGTGTGAAGGTCTGTTGCAGTTTTGCCAATGCAGCTGTCAATTTCTGTATCCAGAGAGAATTTGTCATTGATGGTTATCAACCAAGGATCAAGAGCCCTGTCTGCCCGAATTGGCTAGTTTTCCCAGGTAAATTGAGCCAGATGTGAAGGCCAGGAGCTGGACTTTGCTTCACTATTTGTGAAGCATGTGAAGATCCTTTGCTTGTGATAGCATCTCTTTAGGATATAAAGAATAGGGTGTAAGATATTTGGTCAACATAGTTGGCCAAATAACTTATACTGTATACCTCAGATAAAGGTAAAAGTTGTCCCACATCAGATACTGCCATAGGGGAGCAAAGGGTAAGAGACTTCACCATACTAAGTCCAGTATCAAAAGGTGGGGTGACCAGCGCCCTTCATTGCTGCCTTTTCTTTTCCTAACTCAAGAGCAGAGTCATAGCTCACGTAGCGAGGCAAAAAACATCAGTTTGAGTTGCTGTTTTCTGTTCATTAATGTCATTTTAAAAAATATTTTTATTTCTCTGTCCATCTTTATTCCCTGTGCTTTTTATTACTTTTCTTGGTAGAAGTTTTTAGCTGTATTTGTCCTTTAACAGTTGATCTAACTGGGTACAGCACAGTACATTCGTGATTTACTTGAGGCTTACATCACAGAGGCACACACTTAATTTGAGATTCAAGTAAACTAAGATAATTTTCTCCATAGAAATTCAAAACAATACAGTTAGATGGATGCTTCTGCAAAGTAGATCAAAATACAAATAATAAACGTTTTCATAAAGAGCTTAGGAAAAAAGAATGTAAAACATAAAATAAAAAGATGAAATTATGACAGTGGCACTATCTATGAGAAAGTTATCAGTAGTGGCCATCTTTTTCTAATTTTTCCCTTGTGCGTTTTTTTTCAGATTCGCGTAAATTGCAGTCAAGTAAATTGCAGTTGCACTGAATTTATTTAATTACTTACTTAGTCGTTCCTCTTCTACCGTGAGGTGTAGAGGTTTGTAAGAGAGAGCGCCATACTATTCTTTCAGCTGTCTTCCTCCTGGCTTGGTTCCATTCTAATCCTCGGTCCTTCAAAGATTGCCTAATGTTGTCCTCCCAGCGGACTTGGGGTCATCCTGGAGGTCTGGATTCCTGGCTCTTAGTTTCCCATGCTTGTCGTGGTAGCCGATCTTTTCCCATTCTGCAGACATGGCCAGACCATCTCAGTTGGGATTGTTCTACTTGAGTCTACAGGGGTTGGGTTTTTAGGCCTTGATGTATCATCTGGTTGCAGACCATGTCTCTTCTTGTTACTTCAACCACCTTCCTCAGATACCTCATTTCTGAGGTTTGGATCTGGCTTTTGTAGGTTGTAGTCATTGCCCTTGACTCGCATCCATACGTCATGACTGGGGCATAGGTGGAGCGGTATACATCCATCTTCGTCTTCTTACCAACTTCTCTTTTGCTGAGAAATCCTCAATTTATGGCTTGAAAAAGTTTCCCAGCTGCTGCTCTTCGGGTACCCAACTCTTCTTTGATGCCTCCCTTCCGGTCTATGACAGCTCCAAGGTATTTAAAGTGGTCTACCTGCTCCAGGACCTGTTCTCCCTGCTTAATCTGATGTCTTCTTTCTTCTCGTGATATCACCATGGATATTGTTTTTGAGCTGCTTATGACCATCCCTCTCTTCTCCAGCTTTTCCTTCCAGACTTGCAGGTTGGATTGGAGATGTGCAATTAGGGCAACATCATCAGCAAATGCCAGCTCTGAAATACAGACCTGTCTCATCTTCCAGAACCCCACTGAATACTTTCCTGTCCTCTCCTTACATGCCTTGATGACATCGTCCATGAGGAGTATGAAAAGATAAGGTGACAGAATATCACCTTGTCTTACTGCACTGAATTACTTACTTACTTACTTAGTCATTCCCCTTCTACCGTGAGGTATAGAGATTTGGAAGAGAGAGCGCCAGACTATCCTATCAGCTGTCTTCCTCCTGGCCTGGTTCCATTCTAGTCCTCGGTCCTTCAAAGATTGTCTAATGTTGTCCTCCCAGCGGATGCTGGATATTCCTGGGGGTCTGGATCCCTGGCTCTTTGTTTCCCATGCTTGTCGTGGTAGCCAATCTTCTCCCATTCTGCAGACAAGACCAAACCATCTTAGTTGGGACTGTTCTACTTGGGTCTGCAGGGGGTGGGATTTTAGGCCTTGACGTATTGTCTGGTTGTGGACCATGTCTCTTCTTGTTACTTCAACCACCTTCCTCAGATACCTCATTTCTGATGTTTGGATCTGGCTTTTGTGGGTTGTAGTCATTGCCCATGACTCGCATCCATATGTCAAGACTGGGACGTAGGTGGAGCGGTATACAGCCATCTTCGTTTTCTTACCAACTTCTCTCTTGCTGAGGAATCCTCGATTTATGGCCTGAAAAAGTCTCCCAGCTGCTGCTTTTCTAGTGGCCAACTCTTCTTTGATGCCTCCCTTTTGGTCTATAATAACTCCGAGGTATTTAAAGTGGTCAACCTGCTCCATGACCTGTTCTCCCAGCTTAATCTGATGTCTTCTTTCTTCTCGTGATATCACCATGGATATTGTTTTTGAGCTGCTTATGACTATCCCTCTCTTCTCCAGCTTTTCCTTCCAGACTTGCAGGTTGGATTGGAGATGTGCCTCTGATTTAGCAATCAGGGCAACATCATCAGCAAATGCCAGCTCTGAAATACAGACCTGTCTCATCTTCCAGTACCCCACTGAATACTTTCTTGTTCTCTCTTTACATGCCTTGATGACATCGTCCATGAGGAGTATGAAAAGATAAGGTGACAGGATATCACCTTGTCTTACACCAGTGGTGGTCCTGAACTCTTCTGACTTATGGTTTGCTGTCCTCACATAATTTCTGCAAGACTTGTAGAAGCTCTGTATAGCATGAATCAGAGGTGCTGGAATGTTCTTCATTGCCAAACAGTCCCAAAGTTTGCTCCAGGGGACCCTGTCAAACGCCTTTTCCAGATCTATGAAACAAAGATGGATCTCACTCTTATACTCAAGGGCCTTTTCACTCAGCTGTCTGAGTGTGAAGATTAGGTCTTGAGTACTTCGGTTTGCTCGGAATCCGCACTGGACTTCATCCAATTGTGGCTCAGCTAGGCATCGTAGTCTCTGCTCTAGGATTCTAGAGTAGATTTTACCAGGGACACTGAGAAGGGATATGCCTCTATGGTTTCCACATTGTTGATTGTCACCCTTTTTGAAAATCGGTGTTATGATGGCAATCTCCCAATCCTTTGGTATGGTCTTGTCGCACCACGCTGCTTGTAGGATCCTTAAGAGTAATAGGTCGCCTGCTGCTCCCATGTACTTAACCATTTCTGGTGTTATACCATCATGCCCTGCTGCTTTGCCCATCTTGATTTTCTCCAGTGCTGCCTTCAGTTCTTCCATCTTTATGTCATCTTCATCACCATTGGTTTCCTCTTCTGTGATAGTGGTTATCATTTCTGATGCTTGACCTTGCTCACCATCAAGGAGTTCTGTGAAATATTCTTTCCATCACTTCCTTTGGCGCAGTAAGCACTTTGCCTTGCTTGTTCTTTATAAATTTGAGAGGGCATTGTTTTTCCTTCCTCGTGTTTTTTAGGGTCTTATAGAACAATTTCTGGTTTTCTTGCGCATCGTTTTCTAGCTTTTCTCCAAATTCTTCACAGGACTTCTGTTTTGCTGCTAGCACCTTGTTCTTTGCTTCTGTTCTGAGTATCACATATTCTCTATATTTCTCTATTTGTCCTGCTGTGTTTTTAGCTCCTAAGTATTGTTTCCATGCCATTTTCTTCTCTCTTATTTTCTCTTTGACTTCCTCTGTCCACCAAGGTGTCCTCTTTCTCTTGTTCCCAAGTCGGACTTATCCACATGCTTCTACAGCAGCTGTCTTTATGATGTACTTGAATTTAAGCCAGAGGGTTTCCAAGTCATCAGGTCGTTCTTCTGTGTTGCTCACCTCTGTAGCAATAAGCCCCTGATATCTGGTCTTAATTTCTGGCTCTCAGCTTGTAGGTCTTAATGCTCATTTCTCCCATTCGTTTACTTATTTTCTTGCGTGATGTTGGGCAGTTCCTAGGCTGAGCAACTCTTTCAGTTGTTCTTTTGATTGTAAGCAGGTAGTGATCACTTCCAATCTCTGGCCCCCTCCAGACTCTAGCATCCCGGACATATTTGAATGAGCTCCTCCTAACAATGGCATAGTCGATCACTGGCTTCTCATTCTTTGTTGGTTCACATCTAGTGAATGCATGTATGCGCTTATGGGGGAACTTTGTGTTTGTAATGATCAGATTCTGCTCACTGCAGAATCTAAGGAGTCGCTTTCCATTGTCATTGAGAGTATCTTCTCCATATCTTCCAATAACTCCACCCCATCTAGCATGGTCATTTCCAACTCTGGCATTGAAATCTCCAAGCATGATAATTTCATCAAGACAGTTGTCTACTGTCCTTTGAAGCAGCTCGAAGAATTGCTCCTTGACCTCTGCTCTCTCATCCTCATTTAACCCATACACTATGACCAGGTTGACTATGGTTTCTCCTTTTAGTTTTATGAGGGACGGTCAAAATGTAAAGCCTCGTAATTTTTAATTTCATTCAATAGGCAAGAAAACAGATAAAATTCACATTGAAATATAGCCCCAAGTCTGAACTTCAAAAATTTATTTCTCAATGTAGTCTCCGTTATTTGTTACAGTTTTTGTCCATCTTCTCACAAGGGCATGTATCCCTGCACGGTAAAAATTTGTGTCCTTTTTCCTAAACTACTGGCGTACGGCGCGTTTAAGGGTCTCGGTGTCCTCAAAGTGATGTCCGCGAAGATCTTCTTTCAGTGGTCCAAACAGATGGAAGTCAGAAGGTGCAAGATCGGGACTGTAAGAGGGATGTGGTAATAATGTTCATCCAAATTCTGCAATCGCATCAATGGTGCGTTTAGTGGTGTGTGGCGTGGCATTATCGTGCAACAGTAGTGCAGTTCTCTGATCTTTTAATGGGTAAAGTCGCAAATGACGACCTCTAAGCTTCTTCAAAGTTTCAATGTAACGGTCTGCATTCACCTTGTTTCCCTGTTCCAAGAAGTCGAGAAGAATCACACCCTTCTCATCCCAAAACACGGAGGCCATAACTTTCCCTACAGATGGTGAACTTTTGAACTTCTTTCTTGTCGGCGATGTTGTGTGATGCCATTCCATTGACTGCCTCTTGGATTCTGGTTAAAAAAAAATGAAACCAAGTCTCATCACCTGTCACAATATTCGATAAAAACTCTTCTCCTTCAGTTTCGTAACGGTGCAGGAGGTTGATGGCTATGGTCTCGCCTTCAGCATTGAGGAATTCTATGACATAACGTTGTTTTAACCGAATGTCTTTGGCAGCCATTTTTAAACTGTTACAGTGGTGCCACCTGTTACTAAAACAGGTTGGTAATGCTATACATTGCAGAAGAGTGTTTGAGGAATCCTGCTAAATTTACAAATTGCACACCGATGCAGTATTTACATACATAAAAAAATAGGAGGCATTACTTTTTGACCTTCCCTCGTACAATCATAATGCGCTCCGAGACAAAGTTCCATCCATTGATACTATCTTTTTGGTTTTTGGCCACAATGCAACCCACGCCCCCCTTTAGCTCTTTCAGATGTGGATACACCACTGTAGAACAGCGTGTTGCCATCGAGATCCATGACTCCTTGTCCCTTTTTCTTTGTTTCCGTTATAGCCAGGATTTCTAGTTTTGCTTTCCTCATCTCTTCCACCAGCTCCTCTTCTTTCCCATTCATACTTCTTGTGTTCCAAGTTCCATAAGTCGTAGTCCGTTCCAGTTCGCCACCTTTAGTATCAGTCCGGTTTTCTCTCTTGTAGTTCACATAACCATGATTTAAAGCAAACAGGTGATTGATCTGTTGTGCATTTGCATGGTAGAGGGGCTGCCTCCTTACGGCCTCCATGCAGGCCGCCCTCCTCCTTTTTCAGCCAGGCACTGAATTGTGACTTTAAATTCTGTAATAAATATGCTGAGGAGAATGCTAATTTGAATTTTTATTTGACAGATGATTGATAAATCTTGTTATTTTCCTTTTCAGCATATTATAGCAGTCAGAATAACAAGCCTTCTGGGTCAGAAGATGCAGTTGCCTCTGAGATATTTAAAGAAGAAATGGCAACAACATCAGCTTCAAAGACAGCGGAAGAAGAAAAGGAGCATACAGCCGAAGGTCCCACTGACAGCACTTCAGCGGACAAAGAAGCTGCAAGCATTGAAACTTCAAAACCAGTTCCAGCAGCACCTGCAACATCATCATCAGGGAAGTTTAGTGCACAGAGGAGTGACAGCCTATGCCATATATGTATGGACTCACTAATCGACTGTATCTTATTAGAATGTGGTCATATGGTCACCTGCACCCAGTGTGGCAAACGGTTGGCTGACTGTCCCATATGTAGACAATACATTGTTAGAGTAGTCAGAGTTTTCAGGCCTTGATTGCACTTGTGTCCGTGAAAATAGTTTACTGTAGGAGGAAAAAAATGTTATCTGCAAAGATTTGCCATCCATTGCTTGGTTTTTTTTTTTAAACATATTTATAAATTATGGTTCATACAATTTCTCTTGTTGGTTATCTCCTGAGTCATGTTGTTAGAGATTTTATCTTTTCTTGTCTTTGTACTCGGTTGTTAGATTTTCTCTTTTACTGTCTCTTGTTATTGTACTCTCATCTTTTTTCCCCATCAGTTTAGCCTGACCGCAGTGTTTTATTAACTTTTGTCTTTCTTAAAAGTTGCAGTTAAAAATAGGCTTCCTCTTTGTCATTTTCTTAATGAGTTTTCGTCATATTTTAGCCTCTTAAGATTTTTTAAGCTGTACATAACAGTCTTTAAAATTTTCATTTAAAATTCACATGTCCTTGGCCTTCAAGTTATTTTCTTTATGTTTACTCTGTCTGCAATTCATTTCTGTGTCACAGTGTCAGCTCCACGTAACATTGGGAAACTCTTCTTGCTAATTCCATTTTTAATAAATATATTGTTGGTGTTGTGAGTTTTTAATTTTCTGGAACGCTGTTTCTATCTTGCTCTATACTTTTTTAAAATGAATTATGGATTACTCTTTGGTATTACCGTACAGTAATTTTTATTTATATCATTCTGTAGTAACAACAAGGCCTACTTTACCCTAAAAAACAGTTTACATCAGAAGCTATATCTGTCAGTGCCAGAAATGATTTAGAAACAACATTTATGAGATGCTGATCTCTCTTTTAACACTTTACATGCCATTTATTTTTTTCACGTTCGTTGAATTTTAAAAAAATCCTCTTTTTCTTTGTTATTGTGATTTTTTTTTTGCATGCCCTTGGCCCCAAGATAGCTGAATTTGAAAGTGGTTATTTTAAAGTAGGGTTTTCTTGGTAATCAACACTTGCATTTTACATCCAAACATTGATATGTACTACTGGACAAAAGTTAAGGGCCACCAAGAAAAACTCCACTATGGACCAAATAAATGCAACCAGGTGTAAACAATTTATTACAAAATAAAGTTGATTCATCCGTGGAAAAGATCAGTCAAGTGTTTTTTAATAATGTGTGACTTACTAACAAAAGGAAATGCAACTCACTTTTTCACCTTTTGAACTAGTGGGGCGTGTTGCAAAAACCACGAGTTTTTGCAGCAACAATGGCAATTGTCCCGTGCGGGTTAAAGTGACCCAGTTTTTGGACATTTAAAAAAAATTAACCTAGTGCACACAAAAATGTATACACATTTCTCTGAGCTCAGTTTTAATGACATTTTCACTTGTCTTTACAGTTTGCCAATCAATAAAAAATTGCCATTGTTGCTGCAAAAACTCGTGGTTTTTGCAACACGCCCCACTAGTTCAAAAGGTGAAAAAGTGAGTTGAATTTCTTTTTGTTAGTAAGTCACACATTATTAAAAAACACTTGACTGATCTTTTCCACGGATGAATCAACTTTATTTTGTAATAAATTGTTTACACCTGGTTGCATTTATTTGGTCCATTGTGGAGTTTTTCTTGGTGGCCCTTAACTTTTGTCCAGTAGTATATATAAACAAATGAGCAGCCAAACTGGCTAAGCCAATTTTGAGCAATAGAAGGTGTTTTTTGCATCTAAATTTAATATATAAGTAATAAGAACTCTTTTTTTCATTTCAGAATGCAATTTATTCACTCAGTTATCACATTGGCAGTTGACACGTCATTTTAACCATTTTGGCCAAAAATTCAAATTCTTTACCAGCTCATTACAGATATAAGTGCCTTTATCATGTGCAAGAGTTAAATGATTTATTTTGAGAAGCAATCTTCAGTGATCACGTTTGAGCACATAGCCCAGTGATCACATGTTTCAACAGGCGTTTGAAAAAAAAAAAAAAACATTTGCCTTAGAGTTAGGCTTCCTCTTTGAATTAGGCAAAATGCAATTTCGACTACATTATTTCAGAGATGACCAAACAGGTAAATTTTTTATTTTTTTTTCTTGGTCAAAGAGTTGACAGCCAGGCACATAGACGACCCATCTAACATCCCACCCGTCATCTGTCTCATATTTTACACTTTTCATTCTCACATAAATCTGGGGTGTAACATAGCATTACTAACATCATCATCATCATGTGACATATTCTCTCCAGAACGTTGTCTCCATTACAGCTGCCCTGAACGCATCACGATTCTGGGCAAGTCGACCTGCATCAACCAAAGACAAGTTCAGACTCTCTGTGATGTCCTGGGTCCACCGTCGTCTAGGTCGACCCCTTCCCCTTTTTCCAGGGACCATGCCTTCCATCACTAATTTTTCCATACTATTATGTCTTTTTATATGACCGAAAAATTTCAGCTTCCTTTTTGCCATCAGGTCAATAAAAATACTCAAAAAGTATTCTTTCATGACCTGAAGACGAGTAACATTTGAATGTACATTAAAAATCTTAAGATACAAACTGAGACTAACAGGCTGAACACACAAACCTGTCACTAGTTTTTTTAGTGGAGACTAATAATAATGATAAAGAATTGTCATGAAAATATCACGACCCCTAAGTGCACAATTTTTGTCTGTTTTATTTTGTATCTAATTTAAAGCCTCTGGCCTTCATAGGATTAATTACTCGCAGTAATTTATTGTCCCTAACACCCTTGTGCACATAGGCCAGAGATCCTTTGTTTTGGCACATATGCCAGAAATGTTATGTTTAGGCACATAGGACAGTTATCTTATGTTTAGATACACAGATCAGTGATCACATGTTTGGGCACATAGGCCGGTGATCACATGTTTGAGCACTTAGGTCAGTGATCACACATTTGGGCACATTGGCCGGTGATCACATGTTTGGGCACATAGGCCAGTAATCACATGTTTGGGCACATTGGCCAGTAATCACATGTTTGGGCACATTGGCCAGTGATCACATATTTGGGCACATAGGCTGGTGATCGCATGTTTGGGCACAAAGGCTGGTGATCGCATGTTTGGGCACAAAGGCTGGTGATCACATGTTTGGGCACATGTAAGGGCAAACATGTCAGTGATCACATGTTTGGGTACATAAACTAGTAATTATGTGCTTTCATTTCTCCTGTCTTTCTGTTGTTTCTTTCATTTCTTTTCAGTTGTATTCTCCATCTCTACAGGTGACACTCCTTCCTTCCCCCATTGCTGTGATTTTCCTGTCCGCTCTAAACATGTTACAAGTAATTCAGTATCCTGCAGTACAGTATCTATCAAACAAGTAGAAAGACAGTTAAGTCATGTGCAAAAAAAAATATAAAATGATAACAAAAACAAAGTAAGTATATACAGGGTACCTGAACAAGGGTAATGCACAAAGAACAATATACAAAGTTGGATCTGAAAGAATTGAAGAGACTATTGAATACAGGGTTGGTTGATGAAAGATTGAGGCTATGAACCTCTGTGTCTCAGAACATTCAGGATGAGCGAGAGTAACCATCTTATTAGGAAACTATTTTGCATTTTCCTGTATGCCTGCAAATTCATATAATTCGTATTTTTGTGTAAAAATTAATGCCTGATACAGGTGTATGTTAGAAATGTATGCAGTTTTTGTTACACTTACATGCATTTTATATAAATTTAAGAATTCATTTAATGTGTATCCGCGAATTTTTTGTTATAAATCTTAAGAATTTTATATATGCTTACAGACGTCTGTGCATGCATTTCTTTAAAAATGTGTTCACATGCGTCAATCTGTATGTGTTAAAAATTTATGTTCACATGTTTTTTTCATACAAATTTATTTGTTAACACATTTATGTTTACATATGCATACCTGTGAACTTACTTACTTACTTACTTACTTACTTAGTCGTTCCCCTTCTACCGTGAGGTGTAGAGGTTTGGAAGAGAGAGCGCCAGACTATTCTATCGGCTGTCTTCCTCCTGGCCTGGTTCCATTCTAGTCCTCGGTCCTTCAAAGATTGTCTAATGTTGTCCTCCCAGCGGACTCTGGGTCGTCCTCGGGGTCTGGATCCTTGGCTCTTTGTTTCCCATGCTTGTCGTGGTAGCCGATCTTCTCCCATTCTGCAGACATGGCCAAACCATCTTAGTTGGGACTGTTCTACTTGGGTCTGTAGGGGGTGGCATTTTAGGCCTTGACGTATCGTCTGGTTGCGTACCATGTCTCTTCTTGTTACTTCAACCACCTTCCTCAGATATCTCATTTCTGAGGTTTGGATCTGGCTTTTATGGGTTGTAGTCATTGCCCATGACTCGCATCCATATGTCAAGACTGGGACATAGGTGGAGCGGTATACAGCCATCTTCGTTTTCTTACCAACCTCTCTCTTGCTGAGGAATCCTCGATTTATGGCCTGAAAAAGTCTCCCAGCTGCTGCTTTTCGAGTGGCCAACTCTTCTTTGATGCCTCCCTTTCGGTCTATAATAGCTCCGAGGTATTTAAAGTGGTCGACCTGCTCCAGGACCTGTTCTCCCAGCTTAATCTGATGTCTTCTTTCTTCTCGTGATATCACCATGGATTTTGTTTTAGAGCTGCTTATGACCATCCCTCTCTTCTCCAGCTCTTCCTTCCATACTTGCAGGTTGGATTGGAGATGTGCCTCTGATTTAGCAATCAGGGCAACATCATCAGCAAATGCCAGCTCTGAAATATAGACCTGTCTCATCTTCCAGTACCCCACTGAATACTTTCTTGTTCTCTCCTTACATGCCTTGATGACATCGTCCATAAGGAGTATGAAGAGGTAAGGTGATAGGATATCACCTTGTCTTACACCAGTGGTGGTCCTGAACTCTTCTGACTTATGGTTTGCTGTCCTCACATAATTTCTGCAAGACTTGTAGAAGCTCTGTATAGCATGAATCAGAGGTGCTGGAATATTCTTCCTTGCCAAACAGTCCCAAAGTTTGCTCCAAGGGACCCTGTCAAACGCCTTTTCCAGATCTATGAAACAAAGATGGATCTCACTCTTATACTCAAGGGCCTTTTCACTCAGCTGTCTGAGTGTGAAGATTAGGTCTTGAGTACTTCGGTTTGCTCGGAATCCGCACTGGACCTCATCCAATTGTGGCTCAGCTAGGCATCGGAGTCTCTGCTCTAGGATTCTAGAGTAGATTTTTCCAGGGACACTGAGAAGGGATATGCCTCTATGGTTTCCACACTGTCGATTGTCACCCTTTTTGAAAATTGGTGTTATTATGGCGATCTCCCAATCCTTTGGTATGGTCTTGTTGCACCATGCTGCCTGTAGGACCCTTAAGAGTAACAGGTCGCCTGATGCTCCCATGTACTTAACCATTTCTGGTGTTATACCATCATGCCCTGCTGCTTTGCCCATCTTGATTTTCTCCAGTGCTGCCTTCAGTTCTTCCATCTTTGTCATCTTCATCACCATTGGTTTCCTCTTCTGTGCTAGTGGTTATCATTTCTGATGCTTGACCTTGCTCACCATCAAGGAGTTCTGAGAAATATTCTTTCCATCTTTCCATTACTTCCTTCGGGGCAGTAAGCAATTTGCCTTGCTTGTCCTTTATAAATTTGAGAGGGCATTGTTTTTCCTTCCTCATGTTCTTTAGGGTCTTATAGAACAATTTCTGGTTTTCTTGTGCATCTTTTTCTAGCTTTTCTCCAAATTCTTCCCAGGACTTCTGTTTTGCGGCTTGCACTTTGTTCTTTACTTCTGTTCTGAGTGTCACATATTCTCTATATTTTTCCATTTGTCCTGTTGTGTTTTTAGCTCCTAAGTATTGTTTCCATGCCATTTTCTTCTCTCTTATTTTCTCTTTGACTTCCTCTGTCCACCAAGGTGTCCTCTTTCTCTGGTTCCCAAGTCGGACTTCACCACATGCTTCTGCAGCAGCTGTCTTTATGATATCCTTGAATTTAATCCAGAGGGTTTCCAAGTCATCAGGTTGTTCTTCTGTGTTGTTCACCGCTGCAGCAATAAGCCCCTGATATCTGGTCTTAATTTCTGGCTCTCTCAGCTTGTAGGTCCTAATGCTCATTTCTCCTGCTCGTTTACTTGGTTTCTTGCATGATGTTGAGCAGTTCCTAGGCTGAGCAACTCTTTCAGTTGTTCGTTTGATTGTTAGCAGGTAGTGATCACTTCCAATCTCTGGCCCCCTCCAGACTCTTGCATCTCGGACATATTTGAATGAGCTTCTCCGAACAATGGCATAGTCAATCACTGACTTCTCATTCTTTGTTGGTTCACATCTAGTGTATGCATGTATGCGCTTATGGGGGAACTTTGTGTTTGTAATGATCAGATTCTGCTCACTGCAGAATCTAAGGAGTCGCTTTCCATTGTCATTGAGAGTGTCTTCTCCATATCTTCCGATAACTCCACCCCATCTAGCATGGTCATTTCCAACTCTGGCATTAAAATCTCCGAGCATGATAACTTCATCTAGGCAGTCATCCACTGTCCTTTGAAGCAGCTCGAAGAATTCCTCCTTGACCTCTGCTCTCTCATCCTCATTTGGCCCATACACTATGACCAGGTTGACTATGGTTTCTCCTTCTTTTAGTTTCACAACCATAATGCGCTCTGAGACAAAGTTCCACCCCTTGATACTATCTTTTTGATTTTGGGCCACAATGCAACCCACACCCCCTTTAGCTCTTTCGGATATGGGTACACCACTGTAGAGCAGCGTGTTGCCATTGAGATCCATGACTCCTTGTCCTTTTTTCTTTGTTTCCGTTATAGCCAGGATTTCTAGTTTTGCTTTCCTCATCTCTTCCACCAGCTCCTCTTCCTTCCCATTTATACTTCTTGTGTTCCATGTTCCATAAGTCGTAGTCCGTAGTCCGTTCCAGTTCGTCGCCTTTAGAATCAGTCCGGTTTTCTCTCTTGTGTTACTCGTAATCGTGGTTTAAAGCAAACAGGTGATTGGCCTGTTGTGCCTTTGCATGGTGGAGGGGCTGCCTCCTTACGGCCTCCATGCAGGCCACCCTCCTCCTTTTTCATCCGGGCTTGGGACCGGCATTGGCGGAGTTACCTGTGAACTTCTTGACAGGAAAACCTGTATGCTGGATCAATTAAAAACCTTACAAAGACCCAAAAAACCATATGCAGAAAATGTATTATAAATTATACATGGTTTTTAAATGAATCTTCTTCTTGGATCCTTAGCCCTAGACTGAATAAAAAGTGGCCATCACGCCTAGTGGCGTCTTGTAGGGCTGCAACAAACTGTCCCCATTTTGATCAGCCGGTGGCCATTCTTTGTGCCGTGTCCCAACTCTGGTTCATGCTTTGCATCTCAGCCTCCACTGTTCTCCACCTGGTTGTCTTTGGTCTGCCTCTCTTTTGCCGACTTTCTGGGGTCCATAGCATAACATTTAAATGACATACAAATTAATTAAACATACATAGCGACAGTTTTAGTGTATCTGAAACTTTATTTTATTCTTTTGATTGAGATGATTAAGCGATTTATGTACTATTGGTAACACATGGACCTTATGCACTTTTCAGAATGGTACCAGCAAGCTTAAAGCCTATATAGCAGGTGCTAGTCTTTAGTTTACACTGTTTAAAAAAAAAGATGTCATTGTGACTGCATTGATGGACCAGCTATAGCCTGTGCGGATTTTCTTCATGATGAAAAAATATCTTTCACAGTCAGCATTTCTGTAAGGCAAGGTCAGAAGTTGTGAAACAGATGCCACCCGTACTTGTTCTCTGGCTAATAATTTCCAGCCAGTAGCTAAGCAGTAGCTCTTTTCATGGCCATTATCCACCAGGCACATGGTCAATGATTGAAAGAATGTGCTGCATGTAATGGTAGAGAATGTCAAAAACAAATAATAATTGTTTGTCGGAACAGGCTCATATTTATAAGACGGCAAATAATAACCACCAGATTCACCCTTCAGTGCTTCCTGATTGAGATGTAGAGCAAAAGAATCTACCAACTGCTGATGTGCGGCTACTGCAGATTATTTTAAGAGTTGGGTCTAGTACTTTGAGATCATATAGCAGCTGATTGTGAGAGAAATCTGTCAGCTATTTTTTTTTTTTGCCACCATCACATAATAACAATTTCCTGCATCTTCAGATCATACATAACTGTATAGAAAAAGGTTTTTGCTCACTTGAATTCATGCGGGCACATTTATTTTTATTTGAATTTTAACAACTCACAACTTCTTTCCTGAAGATTACAAAGGTTTTGATCCATGTAAAGGGCATTTTTTTTCATTTCTGAAAATATACATTTCTTTCTATTAAATAAAAAAAAAACCGTTTACTTATAGAAAACAGGCCCTGGTTCACAGCGAGTCAATAATGTTTGGTACAGCATTTTTTAAAACAGTTTATGTCATTCAAAAATACACATTTTGTTGCAAAAATGTACAAGTTATAAGGTGATTGTTACAGTTTTTTTTTAGAGTTAATACTTTTAAATGTATATTTATATCTCAATATAAGGCCAGTGACCTTAATTTTCCCCAGCATTCTTGGGATTTTGAACCCCCATGTGTGTGGTCAACAGATTAATTTGAATGCTTTAAAATGTGCTAAAATTATTTTATAATTACAATAAATTAGTTGGCTCTTGGTTTCTCATATTTGTCGTGTTAGCTGATCTTATCCCATTCTGCAGACATGGCCAAACCCTCATTATTTGGACTGTTCTACTCAGGTCTGCGGGGGCTGGGTTTTGAGGCCACGACATATCGTCTGGTTGCAAACCATGTCTCTTCTTATTGCTTTAACCACCTTCTTCAGATATCTCATTTCTGAGGTTTGGAGCTGGCATTTGTGGGTTGTAGTCAGCTCTAATCCACAAAAATGTTTAAAGGTTTTATTTATAATTCATTTTTTTCTCACCACTGAAGTAATTTCATATTTTTCTGTGTCACAGGTAGACCATTATGATTAGTGGCCAATCTGGGGTATAATGTAGTAGTACTAACATTAAGTCAGTAACAATATTCAAACAGTATTCTTGCATGATTTGAGTACAAGTAACAGTGGAATGTGCTATGTGGGAAAAGTGCTGGCTGTTAGAATGATTTGATTAGTTGTGCCAGGTGATCTGACGTTGGGGAAATCTCATTTTTAAAAGTTCACTGAAATTTTCAAAATAAAATATTAAGGAAAAAGAAAGTGAAATGTAAGCATTATTTGCATATTTTTAGTCAAATTTTTTTTAATTAAAAAAAGTGTACAAAACATTTGGCTGTTCACAGGCAAAATTGACAAAACAACAAAATAAGTACAAAATACAGCCAAACCATACAGGTTGACAATTATGCATGTGTTTGCCTACACATGTACTGGTTTAAAGAAATGCATGTTTATGTGTATTTGCCTATATATGTACTATGTTTTAACAAATTTATGTTCATGTGTGTTTGCCTTTATATGTATTTGTAAAAGAAAAAATCTGCACATGCGTCGGCCAACATATAATTTATATTTCTTAAAAAATGTATAAACATATGTATCTGCATATATTGATGTATTTTTTAAAAAAATCTTGTCTGCTTATATATGCATTTGTTACATATTTAAGCTCACCATGTGTGCCTATATGTACTGTGTTTGTGACAAATGTATGCTCGCTTATGTCTGTAAACTGTATTTGTTATAAATATGTGTTCACATCCGTCTTTATATGTATTTGTTATAAATTTTGCTTGCATGTATGACTGTATGTATTATGAAGTTTATCTCATATGTGTTGTTTTTACGTGTCCTTATGTGTTATAAATGTTTGCTCATGTGTCTGCCTACTTGGTACAAAGGTAATTTTTTAAACAATGTACTGGATGAGTCTGGATGAATAGAATGTCCCTGACCACATTAAGTACTTCTGCTCAACGGAATTTTTTGCTTATCAGAAGTTTGCTCAAGGATAGACATTTTATGGTCAGAGTAAAAAAATGGAGCGTAGGGTAGGGTTACCAGACGTCTGAATTTGATTGGATTTGTCTGGATTTTTGTGTCAGAACTGTGTGTCTGGCTGGATTTTTTTTTTTAATTATAAAAAATGCGTCTTTTATGCGATAGACTCAACTATGTGAAAGACGCCATTTCAAAAATTCCCCATTTGAATTTCAGCTCTGACAACAGAATTAAAGTCGTCATCCCCAAAAAATCAAGCAAATAATTATCAACCATCCCAGAAGATTTCATGCTGTTGGATTGTTTATAATAGATTATCATCATATTTTAACTCAGGTTTTGTAATTATCAATCTTTATACTTCTGGCCATCTTTCATGAGAAAAAAAAAACGTTGAATGATAACAGGGTCATGGCCGGCCTTAAACTGATTTAACCGATTTGGCCTATCGGGCCCCGCACTCACAGGGGGAGCCTGACTTTGGTTCCCACCTCCAGCTTTGAAAAAAAAAAAACCAAAAAAAACAATAGAATAAAGATTATTTCAAATTAGTTATAAAAAATACAAGCAATAACATTGCCTTAAATATAAAACAGTATCAATATTTATTTGCCATGTATTGACATAAAACGCGTTACAACAAAACTAATTTTAAGTCTAGGGGGCCCACCAGAATGGCCCAAATTGGGCCCTGAAATTACTAAGGCTGACCCTTAACAAAGTACTAGGTTGAGTCAATTAAAACCTCATCTCCTGTTGTAAGTTACAAAAAAAATGTTATATATAATTAAACATTAATTAATGACATATATTTATTATACAGACCAACTCTAAATGACAAAATAAAAGTGTGCATGGAGATGAGTTGAAAACAAAATTTGTCCTGTTTTGCCATTTGTCGGCAAGATTGAGAAATAGAATGTCATGTGTGCAGAGATGCAACAGAATAAAGTTGCCGCTACAGAAGGCCATCTTTTTTTTTTCAACCATCACAGTTGTTTCAAATCAGTGAACTGTACTTCAAAATGCTTTCTGTTATTTGGAAAATGCCAACAAATTTGTGTTCCAGCACCAAAACACTTGATTGAATTTTTTGAAAGACTGGCAGAAAATAACATTGCTCATTATGGTGCTTCCACTGATGTGAACAAACACGGCTCAGGAAAAATATTTTAAATTGTCGTTCAGTATTTTTACTTGAAAGTTGCTGGTTTACCATAAAAAATTAATTAAGGTGCAGACAACATTAAACAAGGCAGCAGAAACAATTTCAAAATATTTAACCCAAATACTTGTGTAAAATATGACTTCCTCAGAGAAATGTGTTGCATTTACTTGGGATAATGGTAACAAAATGTTACATGGAGCTGGGCCTAATACAGAGGGTAACAATATGTTTCTATGTGTATTTAAAAAGTAATCTAGTTTTGTTAATGAAGATTTTTATCATCAGAAATATATTAATAAACATAAAATCAAGGTCATTTGATAAACTTATTGCTTTGTATGTAACAAAAATAAGTTTCACTGTCATTTATTTATTGGAATAAATATGTCCTACTCTTTTATTATAGTGTTCTCCTTTTCATGATAAAAAATTAACATTATACTCCGTTTTGCGTTGAATGATATAGTAACTCTAGCGTAGAGTAATTATTTTAACCTGTAACTACAACTTTTTCATGTATTAAATTAAATGTCTGCATATTTTCAAAAGCAATTCACCTAAAGCATAAAGTTTAGTGTCATGTTATCTCTTAGTACTATAGTTGCAGGCACCAAAACAGTTTAAAAGTCTAAATGTCCTAATTGAGTAATCTGAAATGCTTTGCTGTAAAGTCATAGTGCAACATGATTAATAGAAAATCTGCATCGCAAGAGATACATACTACACATTCAGTTAGCCTTTTAAATTGCCTTATGAGAAAGGAAGTGGAGAATTTTTAACTAATGATCCGTCCACGGGTGGCCACTCAGAAAATTTGACTTCGCTTTCTAACTTTGTATATTCTTTTACTGGTTACTGTACAGCTTGATAACCAGGGCAAAGGGCTACTGTAGGACAGGTAAACTGCATATAAGCATTATCCACCCATAAACCAGGGGATGTCTGAAGTTCTACAAAAGAAAGACAAAAAATCTGACAGACCAAAATGACTACAAGCCTATCAGTCTACTTAGCTGCATAGGAAAACTGATGGAGCGATAATTAATACCAGACTGAGTGGCACCTGGAAGAAAAAACACTCTTTAGCCCCACAGCAAGCAGGCTTCAGACAAAACAGATCCACTGAAGATCAGATCACATATATAGCTCTGAAAATTGAGGACCCCTTCCAAGAGAAAAAGTACACTCTGGTGGTTTGGGTAGACTTAGAAAATGCATTTGACAACGTGTGGAAAGTCAAGCTACAAAGAAGTGAAGTGTGGAAGAAGGTACTAATAGATCAGCCACTACCTTGAGAATAGAACTGCCAGAGTACAACTAAAAGGTTAGAACAGTGGAAAGATGATATTACCTATGGCCACAAATATTGTAACTTGGTTCTCATGGGCAAGAAGACAGAACTTCTCAAGAATCCACCGTCTAGCACGCTACTACAAGACAAAGAAAGTACTTGCACCCACGTGGAAGTAGTAAGTAATCATAATGTATGTCATGTGAGTGCTGAGGGGGCACTACTGGCTGTTATTACCGCAAGAGGCCATTGATGTGTGTAAGAAAGGATCATAATATGTGGTTTTTTTAAAATTACTGCATTATTATTTCAGATATATTGAATTTTTTTTCTATTTAAATTAGCAACTTGGTATGTCAGATGTATGGGATTTTTCAATAGTTTTTTTTTTAATTTAGCACTTTGGTGTTTTAGAAATATGTGGTTTTTTTTTAATTACTGCATTATTATTTCAGATATATTGAATTTTTTTTTCTATTTAAATTAGCAACTTGGTATTTCAGATGTATGGGATTTTTTTCTCTTGTTGTAAATTTAGCTTAGCACAGTGATCTTTTGGATGCACAATCACGGTAGAAGAACGACTAAGTAAGTAAAATCTTTTGGATATATGGAATTTAAAAAAAAAAATAGCTAATATAGAATTGTCTTCACAAGAAATCAATACAAAGTCAAGAATGATGGTACAAAACTCTGGACCAGTAAATCCTGATTATATTATTTTTATTTGTTCAGATATGTAACAAATTATTGAATAGTTTTTTAATTATTTGTTGTTATTGTAATTCCTGTAACACATTATTTTCATTAATAGTTTTTTCTGTGATATGTTTCCTGTTTGTGGAAACATGGTATTGTGAGTTATGGCATATATGCACTTTTTATTTGTTGATGGACTTGAGTTGAATACAGATGGACAAAAAAGTTTAATGCCATTATGAAGGAGGGAAGAAATGTCTAATACCACAATATACAGAAGAGGAAAAATTTTCTAATGCCAATATATAGGAGAGAACAAATGTCTAATACCAATATATAGGATGAAAAAAATGTCTAGTGCCAATACACAGGAGGAAGAAAACATCTATATGAGGAAAGAACCTCTAATGCCAATATATAGGAGAAAAGGAAATGCCTAATGCCATTGTATAGGAGAGGAAAACATGTCTAATGTCATTGCACAGGAAAGAAAAAAATGTCTAATGCCAATATCTAGGAGAGAAAAAAATATCTAATGCCAAATATATGTAGGAAAAATATGCCTAATGACTATATCTATGAGGAAAAATATGTCTAGTGACAATATCTATGAGAAAAAATATGTCTAATGCTAATATCTAGGAGGAAAAAAATGTCTAATGACAATATCTATGAGGAAAAAAATGTCTAATGCCAATATCTAGGAGGAAAAAAATGTCTAATGCCAATATCTAGGAGGAAAAATATGTCTAATGGCAATATCTATGAGGAAAAAAATGTCTAATGCCAATATCTAGGAGGAAAAAAATGTCTAATGCCAATATCTAGGAGGAAAAATATGTCTAATGACAATATTTAGGAGGAAAAATATGTCTAATGCCAATATCTATGAGGAAAAATATGTCTAATGACAATATCTATGAGGAAAAATATGTCTAATGCCAATATCTAGGAGGACAAATATGTCTAATGACAATATCTATGAGGAAAAATATGTCTAATGCCAATATCTATGAGGAAAAATATGTCTAATGACAATATCTATGAGGAAAAATATGTCTAATGCCAATATCTAGGAGGAAAAATATGTCTAATGACAATATCTATGAGGAAAAAATGTTTAATGCCAATATCTATGAGGAAAAAAATGTCTAATGACAATATCTATGAGGAAAAATATGTCTAATAACAATATCTATGAGGAAAAATATGTCTAATGACAATATCTATGAGGAAAAAAATGTCTAATGCCAATATCTAGGAGGAAAAAAATATGTCTAATGACAATATCTATGAGGAAAAATATGTCTAATGACAATATCTAGGAGAGAAAAATATGTCTAATGACAATATGTATGAGGAAAAAATGTCTAATGACAATATCTAGGAGGAAAAATATGTCTATTGACAATATCTAGGAGAGAAAAATATGTCTAATGACAATATCTAGGAGAGAAAAATATGTCTAATGACAATATCTAGGAGAGAAAAATATGTCTAATGACAATATCTAGGAGAGAAAAATATGTCTAATGACAATATCTAGGAGAGAAAAATATGTCTAATGACAATATCTAGGAGAGAAAAATATGTCTAATGACAATATCTAGGAGAGAAAAATATGTCTAATGACAATATCTAGGAGAGAAAAATATGTCCAATGACAATATCTAGGAGAGAAAAATATGTCTAATGACAATATCTAGGAGAGAAAAATATGTCTAATGACAATATCTAGGAGAGAAAAATATGTCTAATGACAATATCTAGGAGAGAAAAATATGTCTAATGACAATATCTAGGAGAGAAAAAATATGTCTAATGACAATATCTAGGAGAGAAAAATATGTCTAATGACAATATCTAGGAGAGAAAAATATGTCTAATGACAATATCTAGGAGAGAAAAATATGTCTAATGACAATATCTAGGAGAGAAAAATATGTCTAATGACAATATCTAGGAGAGAAAAAATATGTCTAATGACAATATCTAGGAGAGAAAAATATGTCTAATGACAATATCTAGGAGAGAAAAATATGTCTAATGACAATATCTAGGAGAGAAAAATATGTCCAATGACAATATCTAGGAGAGAAAAATATGTCTAATGACAATATCTAGGAGAGAAAAATATGTCTAATGACAATATCTAGGAGAGAAAAAATATGTCTAATGACAATATCTAGGAGAGAAAAATATGTCTAATGACAATATCTAGGAGAGAAAAATATGTCTAATGACAATATCTAGGAGAGAAAAATATGTCTAATGACAATATCTAGGAGAGAAAAATATGTCTAATGACAATATCTAGGAGAGAAAAATATGTCTAATGACAATATCTAGGAGAGAAAAATATGTCTAATGACAATATCTAGGAGAGAAAAATATGTCTAATGACAATATCTAGGAGAGAAAAATATGTCTAATGACAATATCTAGGAGAGAAAAATATGTCTAATGACAATATCTAGGAGAGAAAAATATGTCTAATGACAATATCTAGGAGAGAAAAATATGTCTAATGACAATATCTAGGAGAGAAAAATATGTCTAATGACAATATCTAGGAGAGAAAAATATGTCTAATGACAATATCTAGGAGAGAAAAATATGTCTAATGACAATATCTAGGAGAGAAAAATATGTCTAATGACAATATCTAGGAGAGAAAAAATATGTCTAATGACAATATCTAGGAGAGAAAAATATGTCTAATGACAATATCTAGGAGAGAAAAATATGTCTAATGACAATATCTAGGAGAGAAAAATATGTCTAATGACAATATCTAGGAGAGAAAAATATGTCTAATGACAATATCTAGGAGAGAAAAATATGTCTAATGACAATATCTAGGAGAGAAAAATATGTCTAATGACAATATCTAGGAGAGAAAAATATGTCTAATGACAATATCTAGGAGAGAAAAATATGTCTAATGACAATATCTAGGAGAGAAAAATATGTCTAATGACAATATCTAGGAGAGAAAAATATGTCTAATGACAATATCTAGGAGAGAAAAATATGTCTAATGACAATATCTAGGAGAGAAAAATATGTCTAATGACAATATCTAGGAGAGAAAAATATGTCCAATGACAATATCTAGGAGAGAAAAATATGTCCAATGACAATATCTAGGAGAGAAAAATATGTCTAATGACAATATCTAGGAGAGAAAAATATGTCCAATGACAATATCTAGGAGAGAAAAATATGTCCAATGACAATATCTAGGAGAGAAAAATATGTCCAATGACAATATCTAGGAGAGAAAAATATGTCCAATGACAATATCTAGGAGAGAAAAATATGTCCAATGACAATATCTAGGAGAGAAAAATATGTCCAATGACAATATCTAGGAGAGAAAAATATGTCTAATGACAATATCTAGGAGAGAAAAATATGTCTAATGACAATATCTAGGAGAGAAAAATATGTCCAATGACAATATCTAGGAGAGAAAAATATGTCTAATGACAATATCTAGGAGAGAAAAATATGTCTAATGACAATATCTAGGAGAGAAAAATATGTCTAATGACAATATCTAGGAGAGAAAAATATGTCTAATGACAATATCTAGGAGAGAAAAATATGTCTAATGACAATATCTAGGAGAGAAAAATATGTCTAATGACAATATCTAGGAGAGAAAAATATGTCTAATGACAATATCTAGGAGAGAAAAATATGTCTAATGACAATATCTAGGAGAGAAAAATATGTCTAATGACAATATCTAGGAGAGAAAAATATGTCTAATGACAATATCTAGGAGAGAAAAATATGTCTAATGACAATATCTAGGAGAGAAAAATATGTCTAATGACAATATCTAGGAGAGAAAAATATGTCTAATGACAATATCTAGGAGAGAAAAATATGTCTAATGACAATATCTAGGAGAGAAAAATATGTCTAATGACAATATCTAGGAGAGAAAAATATGTCTAATGACAATATCTAGGAGAGAAAAATATGTCTAATGACAATATCTAGGAGAGAAAAATATGTCTAATGACAATATCTAGGAGAGAAAAATATGTCTAATGACAATATCTAGGAGAGAAAAATATGTCTAATGACAATATCTAGGAGAGAAAAATATGTCTAATGACAATATCTAGGAGAGAAAAATATGTCTAATGACAATATCTAGGAGAGAAAAATATGTCTAATGACAATATCTAGGAGAGAAAAATATGTCTAATGACAATATCTAGGAGAGAAAAATATGTCTAATGACAATATCTAGGAGAGAAAAATATGTCTAATGACAATATCTAGGAGAGAAAAATATGTCTAATGACAATATCTAGGAGAGAAAAATATGTCTAATGACAATATCTAGGAGAGAAAAATATGTCTAATGACAATATCTAGGAGAGAAAAATATGTCTAATGACAATATCTAGGAGAGAAAAATATGTCTAATGACAATATCTAGGAGAGAAAAATATGTCCAATGACAATATCTAGGAGAGAAAAATATGTCCAATGACAATATCTAGGAGAGAAAAAATATGTCCAATGACAATATCTAGGAGAGAAAAATATGTCTAATGACAATATCTAGGAGAGAAAAATATGTCTAATGACAATATCTAGGAGAGAAAAATATGTCTAATGACAATATCTAGGAGAGAAAAATATGTCTAATGACAATATCTAGGAGAGAAAAATATGTCTAATGACAATATCTAGGAGAGAAAAATATGTCTAATGACAATATCTAGGAGAGAAAAATATGTCTAATGACAATATCTAGGAGAGAAAAATATGTCTAATGACAATATCTAGGAGAGAAAAATATGTCTAATGACAATATCTAGGAGAGAAAAATATGTCTAATGACAATATCTAGGAGAGAAAAATATGTCTAATGACAATATCTAGGAGAGAAAAATATGTCTAATGACAATATCTAGGAGAGAAAAATATGTCTAATGACAATATCTAGGAGAGAAAAATATGTCTAATGACAATATCTAGGAGAGAAAAATATGTCTAATGACAATATCTAGGAGAGAAAAAAATATGTCTAATGACAATATCTAGGAGAGAAAAATATGTCTAATGACAATATCTAGGAGAGAAAAATATGTCTAATGACAATATCTAGGAGAGAAAAATATGTCTAATGACAATATCTAGGAGAGAAAAATATGTCTAATGACAATATCTAGGAGAGAAAAATATGTCTAATGACAATATCTAGGAGAGAAAAATATGTCTAATGACAATATCTAGGAGAGAAAAATATGTCTAATGACAATATCTAGGAGAGAAAAATATGTCTAATGACAATATCTAGGAGAGAAAAATATGTCTAATGACAATATCTAGGAGAGAAAAATATGTCTAATGACAATATCTAGGAGAGAAAAATATGTCTAATGACAATATCTAGGAGAGAAAAATATGTCTAATGACAATATCTAGGAGAGAAAAATATGTCTAATGACAATATCTAGGAGAGAAAAATATGTCTAATGACAATATCTATGAGGAAAAAAATGTCTAATGACAATATCTAGGAGAGAAAAATATGTCTAATGACAATATCTAGGAGAGAAAAATATGTCTAATGACAATATCTAGGAGAGAAAAATATGTCTAATGACAATATCTAGGAGAGAAAAATATGTCTAATGACAATATCTAGGAGAGAAAAAATATGTCTAATGACAATATCTAGGAGAGAAAAATATGTCTAATGACAATATCTAGGAGAGAAAAATATGTCTAATGACAATATCTAGGAGGAAAAATATGTCTAATGACAATATCTATGAGGAAAAAAATGTCTAATGCCAATATCTAGGAGGAAAAATATGTCTAATGACAATATCTAGGAGAGAAAAATATGTCTAATGACAATATCTAGGAGAGAAAAATATGTCTAATGACAATATCTAGGAGAGAAAAATATGTCTAATGACAATATCTAGGAGAGAAAAATATGTCTAATGACAATATCTAGGAGAGAAAAATATGTCTAATGACAATATCTAGGAGAGAAAAATATGTCTAATGACAATATCTAGGAGAGAAAAATATGTCTAATGACAATATCTAGGAGAGAAAAATATGTCTAATGACAATATCTAGGAGAGAAAAATATGTCTAATGACAATATCTAGGAGAGAAAAATATGTCTAATGACAATATCTAGGAGAGAAAAATATGTCTAATGACAATATAAAAGGTAAAGGTAGTTCCATAGCAGATACTGCTGTAGTGGAGTAACGTGTCAGAGACTTCACAATACTAGGTCCACCATCAAGAGGTAGGGTGACCAGTTCTCTTCCTCGCTGCCTTTTCCTTCCCTAACTGAAAGTCAGGTACCCATTTACAGCTGGGTAGAATGGATCGTGTCGGTACCGTGATTCGAATCTGGCACCTTTGCCGCAAGAGACCAGCGCTCTAACCACTCTGTCAATCGGATGCTGTTGCCAGTATATAGTTGAAAAAAAAACAAACACACACACACCCACACAAATAGTAATACGTCTTACAAGGAGAAGGACAAGAAAAACCTACGTTGCGGCCACAAGGCCTTCGTCAGGGACAGACAAACAAGAGACAGGAGGGAAAGAAAATAAGAATTAAGTAGAGAACATGAAACTATAAAAATAAGAGAAAAAAACTCCCTTAATATTAAGTCCAGTCATATGTGAAGCAAGATGGCTGCCACTAAACCAGAAAGAGGAAGTTGATAGTACATTAAAAATAAGAAATAATGAAAACAAGGACTGGAAAAGAGTGAGAAAAAAGAAAAAAGTAATCAAAAAATAATAAATAAAATAAAATATAAATAAATAATAATAATTAATAAATTTAAAATAAATAAATAAATAAAAATAAAAAATAAATAAAGAAATAAATAAAATAAAAAAGAATAAAGGAAAAAATAATTTAAAAAAAATTTTTTTTTTAAATAAAATAAAATAACAAATTAAAAAAAAAAAAAGTAATAATAATAAGTAAATAAATAAAATTATTAAATTAAAAAAATGGTAATTAAAAAAAAAAAAAAAAAATGATCGCATCAAAGTAGAAAGTCATAATACAACTGGGACACGATAGAGAAAGGCGTCTCAGACAAAAGAATGTTGGGTATTCAAACCGTGTGGTTTGAGGCAACCCATAAGATGGATGAGGCGTTGTTCCTGGCGAAACCGACTGTTGGCGTCCGAGGAACAGTATCTGATGGCTGTCACCTGGATGTCAGTGGCACCGTGGTGGTCAGGGCCATTGAAGTGGATGGCCACAGGTGTGGAATTAAACTGAGAGATGTCATAGAGGTGTCTGCAGAATCGGTCGCCCAGTCGTGTGCCTGTTTGGCCGATGTACGTAATGGTGCAACGTTTGCATATAATAGCATAAATGACGTTGCGTGACTCGCATGTGAAGCCATGGGTGATGGTGAACTTGGCGTTAGGGAACGAGACTGAACGTGTTTCGATTACATACTGACATGTCTTACATCGTGTACGGTTACATGGTTTGGTTCCAAAGTGGCCATCGTTGACGGTTTTCAAACGGCTGTGGACTAGGAGGTCCCTCAAATTTTTGTCCCGTCTATATGCCAGCAAGGGTGACTCACTAAATGCTTCCCGCGCCACTGGGTCAGCTTGGAGGAGAGGTAGGTGGCGAAACAGGATCCTTTTGACAGCAGTGCTGTGAGGGTGATAGGTCATTATTAACTTGACTCTATCAGAGGAGGTTTTTTGGCGGGGTTTGAGGGCCTCTAGACGTGAGATTGGGAGAACACGTTCTAAGGCAGAGGTAAGAACATCTTCTGGATACTGTCTGTTACGGAAGAAGTCCAACATTTCTTGTGCTCGGCATAGAAAGTTGTCATCATCTTGGCATAACCGACGGAGGCGGAGAAGTTGTGAGAAAGGCAAGGAGTCCCGACAAGCCGGAGGTTGAGAGGAAGTATAAAGGAGGTAACTGTGTGCATCGGTGGGTTTGTAGTACACTGAAGTGGTGAGGTGGGTGGGAGTGATAGTGACAACAATGTCAAGGAAATTAACAGAGACAGTGGAGATGTGAGAGGTGAATTGGATCGCAGGGTGGAAGTTGTTAATGAAATTAATGAACCTAGATAGGTCAACCTCTGGCATATCGGTGAGACCTATGCCATCATTGATGTATCTATGATACATCAATGGAAAAGGTCCAGGATACTGCTGCCACACCTGATACTCCAGGTAGCCCATGAAGAGGCAGGCATAACTAGGACCCATCTTGGTGCCCATGGCAACTCCACTTATTTGGTCAAAGAACTGTCCATTGAACTCAAAGGAATTGAGTCGAAGGACCAGTTCTGCAAGGCACAGGAGAGTCTCTGTAGCGATAGAGGGGTGCGTGCGCTGGTCCAGGAAAAACCGGAGAGCTCGGAGACCATCAGAGTGAGGAATGGAAGTGTAAAGTGAGCAAACATCTAACAGAAATAAACGGTAGGTACGGTCTGGAGAAAGCTGAATAGAGGAAAAAGTAGTAAGAGCATGGTTTGTGTCCTTTAAGAAGGAAGGAAGCTGCTCTACAATAGGCTGGAAGATGCCGTCGAGGAAGTCTGATATACGTTCGGTAGGGCAGGCACACGCAGAGACAATGGGTCTCCCAGGGTTGGAGGGTTTATGAATTTTGGGAAGCATATAAAACACAGGCTTGCCCAGACCACTATTGTCAATACGGAGATGAGAAGCGCTAGAAGGTAAGGACTTGTTGGCGATAAGACTTTTGATGGTGTCATGGACCAGACGATTGTTGAGGACTGTCGCATCATTGTCATGGCGCTGATAGAAGGAGCTGTTGGTGAGCTGCTTATCACCTTCTTGGAGGTACAGGTCCTTGCGCCATACCACAATGGCACCTCCTTTGTCAGCCGGTTTGATAACAATGTCATCTCTGCGGCGGAGCTTAGAGAGGGCATGAGACTCATCAGAAGAAAGGTTTGAATAACGCAGGCGTTGAGGTTGGAGCTGCTGAATGTCGTGGAGGGTATTCTGAATATATAAATCCAGAGCGTGGGAAGCCCCAGGAGAGGGTGTAAAATGTTTATTCTTGGGAGGAGCAAAGCGTGCAAAGGCATCATCTGATTCAGCCTGCGATCTCTGAGGACCATCACTGTTGCGGAAATGGAGCTGAAGTCGCAGACGGCGATGAAACCGATGGACATCTTGGAAGAGATTGTACTGATCAGAGGATGGTTGGAGAGGGACAAAGTGCAAGCCCTTGCTGAGGACTGAAAGCTCTCCCTCAGAGAGGGCAAGATCAGAGGGAATACAAACAACCTGGGAATGAGATGGAGTAAAGGAGGCAGGGACAGTCTCAGGGGTAGGACAGAGGCGGGAAAGTTTGTCCTTTTTCTGGGCGGATAAAAAATCATACAATTGCCGGTTGAGGGTATGGATAATAATGGGGAAGGCAGGAAAGTAGCTGGAGGTGAGACTACGTAAGCGGAGTAGAAGCTGAGACTGCTGAGCACTGATATCTGCCAGGAGGCGGGAATGGATAGCTGCGACAGCTCGCATACGCTGGAACCCACATGTGGTCTCGATGTGCTGTAAGAGGCGATGTTCACGAGGGTGAATATGGCCAGCAGAGGGGTTGAAGTGAGAAGTGAAGCCATGAGGGAGAACTTTAAGGCGGAGGCAGGTGCGGATAAAGTGGAGATGGCAAGTGAATCTAGTTTTCTTGAATGTAGCAAATGCAAAATCAATTGCAGTGCGAGATATATAAGGTGGTAAGAGGCTGAATGAGGTGGTAATAGAAGACCGAAGTGAATTAATGAAGTGTTTCAGTGAAGGCATAATGGCAAATCGAGTGAGACCACACACATGCAAAAATAAATAAAATTAAATATAAAAATTATTTATTTAATAGATATAAAGAATAAATAAAAAATAATAAACAATGAAAGTAGGTGAATAGATCGAAAGTAAGAGAGGAGATAAAAGTGAAAAGTGAGCAAACAGGTAGACAGTGCAGTCAGTTATGGGGTAATATATAAGTATATGAGGAGAACTGCCGTAAGACGGGGTAAAACAGTTGAAAAAAAAAACACACACACCCACACAAATAGTAATACGTCTTACAAGGAGAAGGACAAGAAAAACCTATGTTGCGGCCACAAGGCCTTCGTCAGGGACAGACAAACAAGAGACAGGAGGGAAAGAAAATGAGAATTAAGTAGAGAACATGAAACTATAAAAATAAGGAGAAAAAACTCCCTTAATATTAAGTCCAGTCACATGTGAAGCAAGAAGGCTGCCACTAAACCGGAAAGAGGAAGTTGATAGTACATTAAAAATAAGAAATAATGAAAACAAGGACTGGAAAAGAGTGAGAAAAAAGTAATCAATAAATAATAAATAAAATAAAAAAATAAAATATAAATAAATAATAATAATTAATAAATTTAAAACAAATAAATAAATAAAAATAAAAAAGAAATAAATAAAATAAAAAATAATAAAGGAAAAAAATAATTTAAAAAAAATATTTTTTAAAAATAAAATAAAATAACAAATTAAAAAAAAAAAAAGTAATAATAATAAGTAAATAAATAAAATTATTAAATTAAAAAAATGGTAATTAAAAAAAAAAAAAAAAGGGTGATCGCATCAAAGTAGAAAGTCATAATACAACTGGGACACGATAGAGAAAGGCGTCTCAGACAAAAGAATGTTGGGTATTCAAACCGTATGGTTTGAGGCAACCCATAAGATGGATGAGGCGTTGTTCCTGGCGAAACCGACTGTTGGCGTCCGAGGAACAGTATCTGATGGCTGTCACCTGGATGTCAGTGGCACCGTGGTGGTCAGGGCCATTGAAGTGGATGGCCACAGGTGTGGAATTAAACTGAGAGATGTCATAGAGGTGTCTGCAGAATTGCTCGCCCAGTCATGTGCCCGTTTGGCCGATGTACGTAATGGTGCAACGTTTGCATATAATAGCATAAATGACGTTGCGTGACTCACATGTGAAGCCATGGGTGATGGTGAACTTGGCGTTAGGGAACGAGACTGAACGTGTTTCGATTACATACTGACATGTCTTACATCGTGTACGGTTACATGGTTTGGTTCCAAAGTGGCCATCGTTGATGGTTTTCAAACGGCTGTGGACTAGGAGGTCCCTCAAATTTTTGTCCCGTCTATATGCCAGCAAGGGTGGCTCACTAAATGCTTCCCGCGCCACGGGGTCAGCTTGGAGGAGAGGTAGGTGGCGAAACAGGATATAGGAGGAAAAAAATGTCTAATGCCAAATATTTCGGAGGAAAAAAATGTCTAATGCCAAATATATAGCAGGAAAAATATGTCTAATGCCAAATATATAGAAAGAAAAACAATGCCTAATGCCAATATCTAGGAGGAAAAATATGTCTCATGCCAAATATATAGGTGGAAAAAATGTCTAATGCCAATATACATAAGGGAATAAAGTAATACCAATATACAGGAGGCAAACAGATAATGCCACTATATAGCAGGGAATTTGGGAAGTCTGCATCAAAGTCCCTGTGCCCTTGTAATGATAACTTCTGTAGCAATTTGATTTATGTGATGAGGTTACTATCTCCTTGCAGAACCTTACATTAGTCACGTCTTATGACATGCCTGAAGTGGCGTGGTCCTTTTTTTTCTTTGTCTCCTCAGAGACCCTGGGAACTAGATTGGGCTACTGCCAAAATACAGGAGCAAAGCTTCTTAACCATGTGGTCCATGGAACCCCCGACAGATCCGTGAATGGATTCTACAGAGTCCGTGAATATAATTTAGCATTAAAAATTATTCTCTTATGTAAATTTTTTCTAAGAAGGGGTCCATAGCCTTCACCAGACAATCAAAGGGGTCTGTGACAAAAAAGCTGCTTTTATTATCTCATGATAAATATAGTGATTGAGTAAAAAAAACATAAAAATGAATGCATGATGGGTTCAGTAAACATGACTGAGTATTTAATGATTAACTTAGCTTCTTTTAATGTCTAATTTATGCACTGTGGCATCAGCACATTGCAGAGTTGTTTTCTGGGTAATTTTGTTGTTGTTTGTGCATTTATTTTTTTTTCTAAGGTATTACGTTGGTTTGATTTAAAATGATTTGCTAATGCAAAAGTTGATGATAAGTTCTGATTTAGGGGATGAAGATGCAGAATTCTTGTTCATGTAAAATTCTTTAAAAGTTTTTAATTTCTTTTACTTGAAGCCAACTGTTATAATCGTTTGAATATGTTTTTTTTTTTCCTGAAGTTCTTACAGTTTGTATAAATCTTACAGTATTGCTTGTTGTCATTATTTGCTTGACTCCTGAGAACAGTATTTCATGATTGTTTATTTTGCTTATTAAGTTTAGCTTGATTTGAATTGTTTGTAATGTGCCAGCTAAATTGAGGCATGCACTAGTTTTTTGGGTTTTTTTAATACAATTAATATGGGCCTAAGTGAGCTTGGAGGCCTTAATGATCCCCTGGGCTATGTTGGTAAAAGTCTTGGGCTCCTGACAGAAACAGACAAGCTAAACAGGTCATGGGAGGAGAGGCCATACAAATAAAGCATGACAGTCCTCAAGGTTTATATGGGGGTTGGGTTAGGGTTTAAATCCCAAGCCCAGTAAAATAGCTGTTACAGAATCAGCAATTAGATCACTAAGAACTATGGAAGACTAGATGGTAACTTATGCAGCTAGAGAAAGCGAAGGTGATAGTACTTACCATCAGAAATAGTCTGCCAGTATAACCAGTCATGCTATTGGCTTAAATAAATACACAGGGGAAGAGAAGAGTGGGGAGACCAAAGAGAATGGTAGAAGAGGAAGCTGAAGCAACAGGAATCTCTTGGACATAGTGAAGAAGATGGCTCAGAAATAGTCAAACTAAAACCTAATTGTGACTGAAGACAAGACATCTGGATGGTTTCTGTTTGAAAATAAAACTGTTTTATTCAAGTCTGATACAGAACATACCACAGTGGCATCTGTTATATATTGAATGAGCAAACGTAAGCCTGTCCAATACGCTTAAAAAAATAGGCGTACTTGTGACTCCTCCTGCATTTATTAGGATTATCATAACAATATCGTATTTACAGGGCAGTGATCAGCTTCCACTACCATGTTTTAGGAATTACTGTGTGCCCAGCACTTGCCTGTCACACAAGGCAGGACATTATATAGTCAAAGCAAAGCAGTTCATGCCATTACTACTAATGGGCCTCAGTGTATAGATGTCCCCCATATTCCTGAAAATCCCATTCCCAGAAAGATCAGATGTTGTGTGTATTTACCATACCATGTCAGTTCTTTCATTTTTCTTTTCCCCCATTTTCCACGAAGAACTAAACGTATTTATGATGATGATGTCATTTTGTAGAGTGCACTGGGTTCAGGGGTTAAAACGAGCATGAAGCTAAGATTAATTTGATTACAATGTGCAGTGTTTACTTCATTGTCAGCTTTTTTTATATAGCTTTCAGAGGAAGTTTAAATAATTATATAAGAATTGTTGGTTGTTTTAAATTGTGTTTCTGATGTATTGCTTAAACCATTAAGATTCCAGACATGTTGTCTGTCAGACAACCCCTTTATAAAATAAGGTCTTTTTTTGTGTGTACCATTTTAAAAACTCATTGCACATTCTTCTAAAAAAAATCTTTAGGGATGGTAACCAATCAGGCTACGTATGATGCTCAGTCACCAGACTTCTGCAGTTTCTGCTGCTATGTCAGTTTCCCAGTTGCACTTACCCATGTATGCAGAATTTCATCCTTAAGATAGCTGGGAACACCACTTAGGCACACACTACCTCCCCTTTCCTTTTGGTGCATGTCACTGACTACTACTTTCCATTCACTATGTCCAAATTTCTTCAGCTGAATTATCCATCCTTTGTTGTATGCCCCTGCTCTGTGTGTTCTTGGCTTACCACTCATCCTCATTTCCAATGGGTTTCATACGAATGTGCATCCATTAGAGGTTGATTCTTCAGCAAATATCCAGTCCATCACCATCTCTAATTTCTTGATTACTTTTTTTCTTTGTTTGCTTCTGTTCATAGTTCTTTGTGTCTTTGTTTTATATAAAAAAATGCTATTAACCCTTAGGGATCTCTCTTACGTTTTGAGGTTAATGAATGTATTCTGCTTTGTATCATCTTTCTGTTCTCCATATTGCTGTGAACATCAAAATTGCTTCATGTTAAAGTAATAAAGGGGGCTTCTGTAAAACTGGAAGGTTAATTCATTAATAATAAAGTAACAAAATGGAAAATTATTTATGCTGTCCGTTTTACAATTGAACGATACAAAAACTTGGAATGTTTCATGGTTTATCCTTCGCCAGCCACAAACACGAGTCAAAGACAAGAAATATAGGCAGGATAAGAGAAAAAGACAAGAAATATAGGCAGGATAAGAGAAAAAGACAAAGAACACAGCAAACACTTGTAGAAATAGATGAACAGAACAACAACAGATAAGATTGGGTGACTTAGAAAGATGAGGAAAACAAAAGCACACAGGTAACACTGGGGAAAAGTACAGTAAATAAACAAGTAAAAATGCAAGACATGAAAAAAAAAAGTTTCAATACAAAGAATGTAACAAACAACAGAAATATTGTTTGTTAGATTCTTTGTGTTGATATTTCTTTCTTTTGTTTGTTTTTTTTTAAATTTTCTTCACAGGCCAACATTTTCTTTTATATTTTCATTGTTTTGTTATTTCATTTTCTGTTTTGCAAAAATGTGAGTTGGACCACATTAAATTCTTAATGGTTATATAGCTTGAAAACGTGACTAGAAAACACTAACTTCATAATGGTTAAATCACATGAAAATGTGAATGACCTCACTGACTTTATTAATGGTTAAATCACATGACAGTGTGAATAAAACCATCCTGAATTCTTAATGGTTAATTCACATCAAAATGTGAATAGACCACATTCATGTGGAGAATTAACAGAGCTGGACATGCACATCATTAATATTCTGTGGTGATGATTTTTTAAATGTAAATTTCAATAAACTCATCACTTATGCTTAAGATATATTAGTATTTGTAAAACTTCTGTGTACTTGTTTATTTAAAATGTGTATGTATTTTGTGATTTTTTAAATGTTTTATTTGCAAGGAAATAACATCAGAAGTAAATCCAGAATATGAAGTAAATCCAGAATATGAAGTAAATCCAGAAGATGAAGTAAATCCAGAATATGAAGTAAATCCAGAATATGAAGTAAATCCAGAATATGAAGAATACGACCCACTGAATGATTTAAAATGAAAATACTTGATGAGAGATCACAGCAAGCATGTCTGAAAATATACATGAGAAAACTAAGATAATGAGAATAAATACTTACTTACTTAGTCATTCCTCTTCTACCGTGAGGTGTGTAATATGAATACATTAAAGTACGAACCACACATTGTAATATAATGCGAATCTTGACATGTACGATATTCTGTAAATAAACATGGCTACGAACTGAACATGCTTTTACTGAGTCCCTTCTGAAACGTGTGTGCTTGTGTAGATGACGAGGTAATGATTATATACATACATCATAACATTACATGGTGGCAGCGGTCGATACCGGACTGACGCAAAACAGCTACACGATAACACGTGAGTACAGTATTCGGCTAATTTTCGTCATCGAAGTCAGCCATGGCGGCGAAACAATATCGCAACGCACCGCAAATGAGATTCGCCGGTCAAGACGATAAGAGTGAAGCTTCCTTGTTATGGCGCCAACGCATAGATCTATATTCCAAGACCACTGGTCTGGAAGGACAAACCCTAACTCCATATATCCTAGAAGCATTGGACGATGAAGGTTTGAAAATCTACAACAGTTTTGCTACCGCCATGCCGGTTGAGTCGGCAACCGACCCCGTAGCCATATTGGACGAATTTGAAAAGCGTCTGATCATAAAGCACACAAACTTTAGAGCGGCAAGATGAGAGCTTCACCACCTGCGACAGAAACGTGGTGAAAGCCTAGATGATTTCTTCACTCGCATTAAGGAGAAAACAAGAGTATGTAAATTTAGCAACGAAGAAGAAAAAGAGCGAATTATTGAACAGATTCTTCTTAGCACACCAATGCCAGAATTCCAGAAATGGCTACTGAGCCAGAGTGATACGCTAACTTTACAACAACTTCTGGATGAAGGCAGGAAACATGAGGCACAAGCACTAAACATTAAACAAATTCAGCAAGGTACATTAGCAGCCCAGGTGGATGCAGTGAAAAGCTATAAACCTAGACACAACAAAGCAACTGGTTCGAAACAACAAGAAAAACACAACACAAGCAGAGGTGCTATGTGTAAATGTTGTGGCCTAAACCACATACAAAACCACTGTCCAGCTAAAGACTCTACATGTCATTACTGCAGAAAGAGGGGTCACTGGATAAAATTATGTTTCAAGAGGAAACAAGACAGTGCTCAACACAAACTTCACAGCAGAAAGTCGTCAAAACAAACACACTCTATGATGACTGAGGACCTTGACTCCAGTGAAGAAAGTGATCCTTCCACTTTTGATACTGTGAAGATACTAACTTTCAGTAATGAACCAAAGAGAACGCAGGCTTTCTGCAAGGTACAATTCCGAATACCAGGAATTAAAAGGCACAAAGAAAGATATATTCGGTTCAAGATAGACACAGGTGCCCAAGGTAACACTCTACCCTTAAGAATATTCAGACAGATCATGCCTGACAAGGTGGATAAGCAAGGATTTCCCACAAGGGATGTAAAAAGTAGGAGTGGCAGGACAAAGCTAAGAGCTTACAATGGAACAAGTATAGACTGTTTCGGAGCAGTAACACTTGAATGTTTATACAGAGACTCTGAATGGACATCGTCAACATTTTACTTGGTAGATGTTGAAGGACCTGCAATTTTGGGTTTACCAATGTGCGAAAAGCTGAGTGTGGTAACTATTAACAACATTAAAGCTGACAAAAAAGAACATCTTACTCTACACGTCACTGGAGTAGATGACCTTAAACAGCGATTCCCAGAACAGTTCGACAGAATAGGCAAACTTCCAGGAAAGGCAAGATTCTTTTTAAAAGACAACGCTGAGCCAAAGATAGACCCACCTAGAAAGTATCCTATACATGTTAAACAGAAACTTGCCACAGAACTAGAAAAGATGGTGCAGAATGATGTTATTAGAAAGGTTGAAGAGCATTCTGATTGGTGTAGTAGTATCACAACCGTTCTGAAGCAGGATGGTTCTCTTCGGGTTTGCCTTGACCCAAAACACTTAAACAACAGTCTAAAGCGCTGTCCACACAAAATGCATACAGTGGAAGAGATAACTCACAGATTCCACAATGCCAAATATTTTTCTAAACTAGATGCTGTACACGGATACTGGAGTGTTGAGATAGCAGAGGAAAGTCAACTCCTTACAACTTTTCGAACACCATTCGGCAGATATTGTTTCAAGAGACTCCCATTTGGTTTGAATGTATCACAAGACATCTTCCAACAGAAGATTGACAACATTGTTGAGCAATGTTCTGGTACAGTGGCTATTGCGGATGACATTGTAGTCTGCGGCAGGTCAGAACAAGAACACGACCGTAACTTGATTAACTTGATGCATGTAGCACAGGCCAATGGGCTAACATTCAACAGCAAAAAGTGTACAATTAAGGCAACGGAGATACAATTTTTTGGATTGCTGTACACCCAGAATGGTGTAAAACCAGACCCTAAAAAGGTTGAAGATATTCATGACATGCCAACACCAGCTACAAAGAAGGAACTGCAACAATTCTTAGGTGCTGTCAATTTCCTAGCACAATTCATACCAAATTTGTCAGCTGCTGCAGAACCTTTGCGATCTCTACTACAGAATGAAACTCCGTATGAATGGTCAGAAGACTACCAACACATATTCAACCACTTGAAGACCCTCATATCATCTGATGCATGCTTGAAATACTATGACATGCAAGCACCCACTTTTCTCATGGTTGATTCCAGTCTGAAAGGCCTAGGAGCAGCACTTTTGCAACCAGACAAAAATCCTGAAGGACACTATGCCAAAGAACTTCGTCCTGTAGCTTACGCAAGCAAATCATTAAGTTCTGGCGAAAAGAAACTTGCAAACATTGAAAGAGAAATGCTAGCTGTACGTTTTGGAATCAAACGCTTCCACACATTTCTGTTCAACCGCCCATTTACAATTCTCTCAGATCATAAGCCACTTGAGATGATTCATAAAAAACCAATAGCTTCAGCACCACCACGACTACAAGCTCTGTTATTGGAAACACAAGGTTATGATTTTAATATTCAGTATATCCCAGGAGAGGATATAGGTCTTGCAGATGCTCTCAGCAGATTACCAAACCCCAACAAGACAGCAGATCTTACCCCAAACATCAAAGTTGATTTGTCAAGTTTAGCGATAATCGGCTTGAACACATCAGAGAAGACACAATGAGAGATCCTATCCTTAACTCTCTCAAAGAACTGATATACCATGGATGGCCAAGCTCTATCAGGGAAGTTCCAACACACATCCGTCCATACTACTCGATGAGGGACGAGTTAAGCATCGAAGATGGTCTGATCCTTAAAGGAGATCGCATTGTTGTACCAGAAACACAACGCGATATCATCCTTAAACAGCTCCATAATAGTCACCTTGGTATTGTGAAGACACAACTGAGAGCAAAGAAAGATGTTTACTGGCCACAGATAAACAAGGACATAGAAACACTATGTAAAAACTGTTCAATTTGCCAAGAACATGCAAATAGGCAGTGCAGAGAACCTCTCATACCATCAGACATACCATTGAGCCCTTGGAGCATTATAGGAACTGATATTTTCTCAATCGACAATAATGACTATCTTATTATTGCTGATTACTACAGCAAATTTCCCATCATTGAGAAACTTCCACAACCCTCACCATCAGCTGTTATTGCAGACATTACAAAGAAGTATTGCAGCATGTTTGGCATCCCAGATGAAATTAGATCAGACAACGGTCCACATTTCTCAGGTCAAGCATACAGAAACTTCACTAAGGACTGGAAGATCAAACACACAACATCATCACCTAGATACCCTAAATCTAATGGTTTCATTGAGAGACAGATACAAACTATCAAGTCAATCATGAAGAAAACAAGAACAGAGGATGTACACCTAGCACTTTTGAGATGGAGAACAACACCGGTAGACAGTAAGATCGACAGTCCAGCAGAACTTATGTTTGATAGAAGAATTAAAGACCTCCTACCATCTAAGGTCCACTTCCGTCCACAACATAGAGACAGCACATATGATCAATTTCAGCATCGTCAGCAAGTTCAGAAATCCAACTATGACAAATGTGCTAAAGACTTACCACCATTATATCCTGGTCAGCATGTGACTACCTACAACCACAACAATGACACATGGTCAAAAGCAACAATCATTTCCAGAAACCCTGAACCCAGGAGCTATACTTTAAGACCAGACAGCAGCAGCAACCTCCTGAGGCGAAACAGAGTGGACATAAGAGAAATCCCACAGAATACAACAGAACAGAGAATTCCCATGCTTTCAACAGACAATGCAGTAACTCCAGACTTTGGTGCCCCACAAAACCAACAAGCGCCAAGGCCGAAATCACAACCAACTCAAGCTAAACCAGGGACTTCCGCAGAACCACCAGCACTTTACACCACTCGTTCTGGCCGTACAGTGACACCTCCCAGCCGATACAGACAGTGACATATATATACTCACACTGAGCATTACACATACTTATCCTTTCTCACATGAAACATTTCGTTGGAAATGTTTACACACATTTTTTTTTCAAAAAAGGGGGGATGTAATATGAATACATTAAAGTACGAACCACACATTGTAATATAATGCGAATCTTGACATGTACGATATTCTGTAAATAAAACATGGCTACGAACTGAACATGCTTTTACTGAGTCCCTTCTGAAACGTGTGTGCTTGTGTAGATGACGAGGTAATGATTATATACATACATCATAACATTACAAGGTGTAGAGGTTTGGAAGAGAGAGTGCCATACTATTCTATCGGCTCCAGACTTGCAGGTGGCGACTTGGAGATGTGCCTCTGATTTTTAAGTCTGATTCACCTACCACAAATCTACGACACACACACGTTTTCACTTACGACACACTGCTTTATTGCGAGTTTCTTATAAAGAACCAAAAGCAGATGTAGTCCCAAGTTCTATATGGAGCAGGAAGAGAATGATGAAAGAAATGATGTACATTTTTGTTATATGATTAACCCTTTCAACCAATGTAAATATAAAACACATTCACTCTAACTGCAATGAAAGTTTTCAACCTTTTCAACCGATGTGAATGTAAACATGTTCAGACTATAGTGTTAAGATTTTCATGTAAATATAAAACTATTCATTTTTAAATGTAAAGATAGTTTTTCGCCCACTGGGATTAAGATTAATTCTCAGAGAGTGTAAACGTTCTTAGATGGGATGGTTGAATGAAAAGAGGGGGGCACATAAGTATGTGTCGGGAAACTCAATACTCAGAGGGTATTCGTTTCTCTTCTTTTGCCATACTAGTTGGTGGTACCAGTTGAGGGTACTATTTCTGGAAAAAGTGAGGGTATAAGTGGCCTGAAGTCGACGCTAGACACCATCATCATATGGGTCTTAGAGACGCGGAACCAGCTTTGCAGTTACTCCCTGATTCTACTTGGAACGTGCTGCAACTCTTAAATCTTGACCAGGGACACGAGTGATCCAGTCATCTATCTGCAAAGACCCAAACATCAGCGGGAGCAGAAACAACTATTGGCAGCTAAGTAAAACTTAAAAGCTGCCAAGTGAACTGTCCATTTTCGAAAACCATAACATCACACTGTGATGAATACTTTTTTCTAAACAATTATTCATTTTTTATAATTGTTAAACATAATGGATTATTAAATTTGTTACTTGTATAAAGACAAATCTAAAGTTGATTTAATCATTTTTAATGTACTACAACCGTATGTCTCAGACAGTTTCCTTAAATACACGAAACAGAACGATATAATAATAAGAGGAAATTCGCTGAATTAACTCAGCTGGGGGCTTGAACGAGGTAAAGAATTATGATTACATAATCCTTCACAAAAAGTTGACGGCAGATACTAGAGTTTCAACGTGCTCAGCCAATGCAGCATTGTTCTCTCTTTTTGAATATCTTGTGAAAACTACCTTGAGGTAGAAGCATCATTGTCCTTCTATATACAAGTCTGCCAAGAGTAATCTTGATGCGAAGGTAGAGACACATTTGAAGACCCACATTAGTTACTCTTGAGTTTTGGCCACTGTTGGACCACTACTGCAGAGCTAAGGGTAGGCAAACCGTGACAATTAGGCAGCTAAAATATTGTGGCAACATAAAAAAGACATAACACCTTGCTGAAGACCATAATGGAAGGAAGAGTTGAAGGGACGAACGTGCAAAAAGGGAGACAGCGACGTCAGTGGGAAGATATAACATTAAAGAGATGGACAGGAAAGAGTATCAGAGTGCACCATCAAGACAAGAGACAGAAGACGCTGGAGATCCATTGATCCCACCTTCGATGTGGAGATGCCACCTGATGTTGCGGACATTGAAGAAAACGACGATTATGATGATGATACAGAAACAGGAAGCCACCTTCAGGTCTGCCAGTGTATGTAAAAGTCTTTACAATTTCTTTCTGTTCTTAGTCTGAAAATTGCCCAATAGAAATACAAACATGATGTTATGCTCACAGTTTATATGCGTTAAAAAAAAACAACACACACACACATAATTAAGCTAACGCGAATACTTGACATTACATGACCTTCATGCCAGGCTTGTAATTTGATGGTCTCGTTGTATTCACGGTCCAATACATTGTAACTGGTACAGACTGGCGTACAGAGTACTTAAATGGCCTAATTAAGTGTAGATATACATACGCAGTTCAGAGTTGATGTCGACATGCATGACCGAAGCGATAGAGATAACATCGGATGTATTATGGTTTCTTTTGCAATAATACAATTGAAACAGCCGAACAAGGGTTTTTTTTGTTTTTTTTTGTTTAAAGAATTAAAGACAGGAGAAGATATGCGTGGAATATCCTGAGCCTTGTACACTTGAAAACAGCTAAAAAGTTGTAACGTTTTTGCCTACGATATGGTTTTCTCTTTACCATTTATCTGGGATGTTTTGTATGTGTGTGCATCTTTATTATTACATATTATATAGCGTAAAACATGTTGTTTACAAGTCAGAGGATGTCATTTGATAGGAAAATCCACTAGGAGTGTAGGAAAAAATTGGGTAAAAGCTAAATATGGTAGAAATGAGAAAGAGCGCTGGAGAGTCAAGGATAAATGTAAGCGGATACTTTTCTCTGCATACAACAATGGATTTAGTAGCGTTCGAAATGCGGAAGGAAATTGTAAAGTTTCTTTTCTTCTTCTTCCACTCTGTAAAGTGTCAGTCTGTATGCTCTGTAAGGAAGAGTGGTGTGTTGTTGAGATCAGGCATGCTCCAGTCTACCCAGCTGTAAATGGGTAACTCACCCTAGTCCTGAGTTAGGGAAGGCAAAGGCTCCAGGGGAAGCAGGCCCTAAGCTTGGTCACTCCAACCGACGCAGGATGGTGTATGTATGAAGTAGAAGTGTAGAGTGTGATTACCGCGAATGGTGTACTGTTCGTGTGCTGACCAATATAACCACTCATACACTTGTGTCTACAAGGCACCAATGCAGACTGCTGGAATCTTTGTTTACTCAATTTATTCAGACGTACACACTGGGACATACGAGTACATCATGGTATGTTGACATATCAATTTGTAGGTATACATAGCAGATCTGAAGTCATGACACATTCACGAATACTGGGCAGTACATCAGAAGTTCACTTGTCATGATACATTATGGCCGCATCCCCTATCTGACAAAAACGCGTCAGTGAAGGCAGATCGGTAAATAACTAATATTACTTGACGTTCCATAGTTTTGT